>JAQZBX010038753.1:0-23291 GCA_029593785.1 Cabassous unicinctus
TTTGCATGCTGTATATTTTAGTATTTTTAAGTGTTATCTCTGGGATTTAGTCACTGAGCTGTCTGTCCTTTAAGTTTGTATCCATATAGTGATATGAGAGAGATTTTCTTGAATGCTAAGAGCTAATCAAAACAAACCAGCTGAAGCAAAATCACCTTTCACTCTCTCCGCAAATTTGCTCTGCTTAGGCTGGTGTTCTCCTTCAGAGCTTAGCCTTCCTATCAGGCAGATCAGCCCAAGGCAAATGCAAAATGAAGGGTTCTGTTTTAGATGAACCTTTGTGGAGCTGCAGAGCCTACTCTTTTCCTGAGCTTGTGCTTGCTATAGGCCTTAGGATTTTCCCATTTACACTTTACAGATGTTTGAGTGAATGCCCACTCTATACCCTTTGAAATAGACTTTCTCCCCATCCTGCATGCTCTCTTGAGTGACTTAATGCAGGTAGTCCTTTGACCCAAGCTGCTCAACTAAATTATTTCTCCCACTGTCCCAGCTATCTGTAAACTGTGCCTCTGCCCTCAGGACAAACTCTGGGAGGGTGAACCTAACACAAGTTCCCTGGTGCAGTTTCTCATATCTCATCTGATGTATTGGCACTGACATACATGGACCCCAGTATGCACACAGGGGCCACTGTGCTCCATCTGGAACAGGGTCAGGGGCCCACAATGGCAGCACAAGCTGGCTCCACCCAGCATTGTTCAGGGAGTAGAGGAGGGGCCAACAAGGGCATCAGGAGTTTCTACCTTGGCTTTTGAAGCTGATAGCAGCACACGCCCAGTTAGTGCAGCCCTTTAACTGCTTTACATAATTAGAAGTAACCATAGAAGGCTATAGTTTTAGGGATTCCTCTGAAGCCTTTGCCCCAGGGGGGTTGGAACAATAGCTGCCTTCATATCCTGCCCCTAGTCATCTGAAGTAAGTGATCAAAAGATCAAAAGCAGTTACCAGATGATCAAAACACCTCTGCCTCCTGAGTTTGGAGGACTAATTCTTTATGTCTCACCTTGGCACCAGCAAGTTATGCCAGGAGCCAGAGCTTTAGTCTCCACTGTTGCCTACCATGAGGCTGGGGGAAGGGGGAGGGTAGCCATTACTGAGAGGGTGAAACTCACTGATATTTTTTGCAATTTACCAGCCTCTTCCCCCCAGTCCTCCCTGGATGCTGCACCATGATCTACTAGACTCTGGCATTTCAAAATAGTTGATTCAGATAGTTCCTGCCAATTCAATAATTGTTTTGGTGAAGGTGCTGATTCCTGGATCTTCCTACTCTGCAATCTTCCCACAATCCTGTACCCTTTGTCTTAAAATGTACACTTGCCAACATGTAAAATTTCAATGAAAATATGACATGTTAGAATAATATTTTTCTTAATGATAAAAATAAAGATATTCAGACCAAGGAAGAACTTTGAAAACAGGAAGAAATAAAGATATTTAATACTAGAATTTTAAAATTACTTTTTTAAATTGAGCAACTAGACAGTTTATTCAAACTGAGCAGGCAATTCTATCTGAAAGCCTTCTGCTAGGAGCAAAGTGATCAACTCCACCAGAAAGTAGAACATTCAATTTTAGAAATACTAAACAGTTTAGAGAAAAAATTATACTGAATGGCTTTCAAGTCACTAAGAAGTTGAATATCACCAAGAAAATTATCTTTACTAATATTATTTCTACGTTTAAAAGCAGGTTGTTCCCTCTAGGTGAACTTTGTTTCTTACTTAGGACATGGAATGCACATAAAATGAAATAGAATTGGTTATCTTCAATGCAGATAAAAACTGCTTTATTGGAATTATCTTGGTTTTGAGTATCCTGAAGGCATGGATTAGGCATAGAACTGAAAACTAGAGAACTGTTTGAAAATCTGTATAAAGAACAGGAGATAGATGCCAAGATCCCTATCCCCCTCCTCCAAGTAGTCAGGTGACTTTCTTTTTCTTTCCGTGGCAGGAAACACTAGAATTAGAAGGTATATTATATGGAAAAATTGAACCAGAGAGGCTCCAGACTTGGAGACACCAGGCCCAGTAAAGACTGAGGGAGATGCCATACTGAAAAGAGAGGGATTGTTGCAAAGTCTGTGTAATGAATGATGAAAGATGCTCTCTCTAGTCCTGTTGCATAGCTTAATTCTAACACTGTGACAACTGCCTCACACAAACATCCTGCCTTCTCCTTGACTCCAGATGGGTATTTGCGAGAACTTTCTTGAAAGAAACTGAATGGCCTTAGAGTGAAAAACAGCCTAAAAGCCTGGCATTTGGGTGTTACCCAGACAAACCATCTGGTTCTTGCCAAATGATCAGGTTCTTACTCAGTGAGCCTATCCTACCTTGTAGCTCACAAACACACAGAACCCAGTCAACCTTTGGATGCTTCCTTCTTAAATATGAACAGACGACCAAAGGGAACCAGATATTTGAGGAAATCCTTGAACTGTAGACCAAATGAAATGAAAGAAATGGTCAAAAGAAACTTGAAGAAAAAAAAAGATACATTAGAGTGAACAGGAAAAAAAAATTAAAAACCTTTAATTTCTATCCTCAGAATTAAAAGAAGGAATAATATACATGGAAATGAATCATATGCTTTACAAAAGGAAAAATAAAAAAAATAAGAAGGAGCTCTTCTAAATTAAATGTTGAGTGGAAGAGTTAGAAAATAAAGTTGAGCAAACCTCCCAGAAAATCAAAGAGGTTGGCAATATGGGAAAAAAGATAAGAAAATTACACAATCAACCCATGAAGCACAGCTTCAACTAGCAAGGATTCCAAAAAAAAAGGAAACAGAGGTTGGCTATTATGAAAGAAATAATACAAAAATTTCTCAGAACTGAAGGATTTGTGGCTTCAAATTGAAGATGCTACAGAGATTCACTATTGAAATAAAAACTCCAGTATATAACAAGGTGGTATGTTATCATGAAATTCCATAATATTGAGAATAAAGAAAGAATCTGAAAGTTTCTAGGGAGAAAATAACTAGGTCTTATATAAAGATTCAGAAATCAGAATTGAATTGGAAATTAGAAGACAATGGAGCAATGCCTTACAGATTTCAGAAGAAAATTATCTCATTTAGAATTCTATACCCAGCCAAACTAAGAATTAAGTGTTAGGATAAAATAAAGATGTTTTCTGAGAATATTACATCCCATGTATCCTTTTACAGGAAGTTGAATGATGAGCTAGTAAACCAAGACAGAGGAATATACAGAATCCAGGAAATAGGAGCAAGCATAGGAAAAAGGCAAAGAGAAGTCCCAGAACTACAATAATTCAGCAGACTTAAGACAGCAAGTGTAATCAAAGAGCTTGGAGGGCTCAAGGAGAAATGTCTCTATACAAAAAAGTGAACTGGTAAATTTTGTGATGTTGAAAAACGTATTATTAGGGGTTTTATAAATTATCTTGGAAATTGGGAAGGAATTTATGATAGAGAAAAAGGAGCCTGAGGAAACAAAACATGAGGCACTTATTTTGTTATGTCAGACATATATTCTTTGAACATGAAAACATGCCAAAGCTGGGTCAGACAATGACATGGCTTTGTAGAGTTTACAAAAAGAGAAGAGTAAGGAGCAGCTCTATGAAAGAATGAGCACGGGTGGGAAAAACTGATTTTTCTTCTTGACATCTAAAATTGATGAATTAAGAAATTATAATATAATCATGTAATTTTGAAATATGCCAGCAGAAATAGAAAAAAGGGGAAAAATACATGTGGTGCTTTTGTTTTTTCATTATAATGTAAACCATGCTCACATAGCACTTTGATTAAAATGCATACACTATATATTAGCTGTGATAAGTGCCCTGGAGGGGAAAAAAGGGATATGAAATGAGAATAAAGGGTGGAGGGTGCAGGGTGTGGAGCAACATTTTTGCATGAGATGCTCAGAGAAGACCTCTCTAAACCTGAATGGTCAGAAGGAATATGTGTGGATGGGGCTCAAGTGATTTCCAGGCAAGTATATGAGAATATTCTAAGACCAAAAGGAAGCTTGGTGCGTTTCTGTACCTGAAAGAAGACTGGAGGTAGTGAAGAAAGTGGTTGGTTGTAAGAGATGACATTGAAGAGATAGAAGTGGGTCAGATGATGCTGGGTCCTAACAATTCATGAGTTATCATAACAGCTTTCAACCCAATGTACCACCTGCATAAAATGCCCCTGCCTCCTCTTCTATACTTCATGGAAACCTAACATGCCCTTCCTCAACAAACTTGCTGAGTGTATATTAAATAAATATTTGGTGTAGATTAGAGATGGCTATTTAGCATGAGTTACATGAATCTCTATGTGAATCAGAGAATTTTCTGGAAAATTTTGAAAGACAGCTAAACATAAGAATTTTTCCCCTTTCACTTTGCCAGTAAATGCTAAGTTTATATTTGATATGAAGTATCATTGAAGAATATTTTAACTTTGAACTTGGGCCTTTCATTGTTATTGTTATGGAGTTTGGATATGTTTAAGGCCAATATAGTCTAGGAAGAAATGAATTCTGATTTTGAAAAATATCTATTTTTTAAAAATAAATGTTACTGCTACTAATTTCTTAAGAAATTGGGTTATCAAAACTGTGGACAAGATTTAATCTTACAACCAAAATATTTATTTTAAAATAATTTAAAATTGTTACTGGAATTTTCTTTAAAATGCTTAAAGGAGATTTCATTTCATAGTATATATAAAACAGCATAAAGTAAGGTGTGTGTATGTGTGTGTGTGTGTCTTATGCAAGGCATTTTCTCACCCCAAATCTTTCTCCTTCTTGTCCTGAAACTTTCCACAACTCTCTTTCCAACCCAATACCTACTGACTCCTCCCTTTGCCCCACTTATGTATTTGATAAATATTTGCTGCATGCTTACTGTGTATTAGGCACTGTTCATTTTACTGTTATTAGCTTTGTAGAGCATTTGTGTTTAGACATATTAAAGGATTTTTTTCTGAATTAATTTATTATACTTTTTTTGAAGCAATATAATTAGTTAGCATAAAAATAAAAACAGCTCAGATCTGCCACTAAATTAAAATCATAACAGATACTTATTTTTAGCCCCTGTTCTCTTCCAGGTACATTACCCAACTTTACTGTGTCATTGTTTCTTACAGGTATGCTGGAGCAATGGAAAGATTGCAGGCAGAGACTGAACTTATTAATAGGGTAAATAGTACTTACCTTGTGAGGCACAGGACCAAAGAGTCAGGAGAATATGCAATTAGCATTAAGTAAGTAGGACAAGTACTTTTACAGAAATAGATTTCCTGTTTTCATAATTGCATAGACCATCTGACATATATAACACTGAAGTTGAAAACTAAGGCTCTAATTGCAGCAGAAATAATGCATTTATCCAGACAGTTCATTAATAGTTGAAAATATCTGTTAGAAAAACAGCAATAGTGTTATAGGCTGCTAATTGGCATATTAGAATTCTTTCATAACATTGTATTTTTGGTGACTTGATGTATGTATATTTCTAGTAAATTCTAAGACTATAATTACCAGACTTTGTTTTATATTTTGTTTTTCTACATTTTCAAATTGAACTAACTAAATAAATTGGACATAATGATTAGTTAAATCTTATACCTGCCTTCTCACCTCAAATATTGTTTGTGTCTTCAACGAATCTAGTAAATATATTTTGTTAATTAGCTGTCGCCAGTGTATTGGCATAGGTATATATTTTGTCTTCAGAACTAATTCCTATAATGTTATTGTGGCATGCCCTCTGGTAATTATTGATTTCTACTGATTAAAAACACATTTATATTCATAAGTTATTCATTGCCCACAGGTACAATAATGAAGCAAAGCACATCAAGATTTTAACAAGAGATGGCTTTTTTCACATTGCAGAAAATAGAAAGTTTAAAAGTTTAATGGTAAGCATTGATGAGTTATTTTCTACCTGTGGTTCTTATTTTTTTCTGTTATTAGAAAGGTCAGTGTTAATTCTATAGCTTCTTGGAATTTTGTTCACTGAAAAATTTTGAAGTAGAATCATAACAACTACCGTTATTCCATGTGCCAGGCCCTTTACATAGTAAAGGGATTTTAGAATTCTGAAAATGGAGAGTAGAATCTTGAAAATTCTGATCTTAAGAATTCCAATTAAGTTTTACATTACTTTAATCATAGTTTTCATTGTAAACTAAGTTTGCAAATTTTAGATACTCTTTCAGAATCTACACTATTTTTGACTCCTATCAAAGCAACAGAAAAATTCAAATACAATTACCTTTCAGTTACTTTTGTGAGTTTTGCCTTTTTGAATAGTACCCTGCAAAATTTCAATATGCATTTCTTTCCTCTTTTCCTTCCTTTACTTCTCTCTTTCATAGCGTAGACAAACCAGGATATTTTAATTTACAGCATAAAAAAGTTGTAATCAGTAAAATACACCTCATGTTTAGGTTCATTTTATACATATTACAATATAAAATCAAATTGAAAGCCCTTTTGTATTTCCTGCTATTTTAAATTAACTCTGCTAAAGTTCTCCTTCATTACTTTGGGCAATTTAGCATTATAATGCAGCATTCTTACCACACAGTAGTTGATATTTCATGGAAATTTTATATTTAAATTGAAATAAGATATTGATGCTAAATTGTTTCAAATGAGCAAAAATTATTAGGTTTATTCATAAGTTTATTAGCATGTAAGAGTATTGTGTCAATATCATATAAACAACACATATAAAGAAAAAGTTTACTCTCCTTAAAAGTGGTCTCAAGTCTGTCTGTCTGGAGTTTGGTAGAGTTTCTTGTGATAATTAAGAATTTGGATACAAGACATAAAATGCATTTGTAGCAGTCTGCTAAGTACTTTGAATAGCATTGGGAAGGACTACTCATTGTTTGAGCCATCAGTCAAATGATACATACCACATCCTTCCAGAAAACAGCTCAAAGCAATTTGTAGATGTTAACATTGAAGTTAAAACTGAGTGTAAGAAAGCCTTAAAAAATGGGCCAGCTTAAAAGCCTTATCTCAACATTTAGAATTGCTTCAAGACCAAGATCAGTGTTTTAAGGAAATGGAAACACCTTGACTTGAAAGAAAAATAAGAAAACCTGTATGGTCATAAATATCACATTGCCAATTCAGACGCTAAGTATGAGCAGCAAGATCATGTCCTGGAAAATGTAAATGCTGTCCAATTGGTAACCAAGATCTAGGCATCTTCCCTACTGGAAGTGACTTACATTGTCTTGGAACAAGCAGGCTGTGCACAGAGAGAACTGGACCTGAGGAAGTTCTTCATAAAATGAAAATCTAGGAGGGAGGTGGCAAGTGGATGCACAAAGAATGAATGACAGACCTAGCTGTGACATGATAAAAGCACAGAAGGAGGGGGGGGCTCCACATCTCTGCAAGACACCCCAGCTTGAGCTTTCACCTGCAGAACATCCTTGGATGGTAATGAGGCTGCTCCACAGTATTATGGCTAATACGGGACTTAAAAAAAAAAAGCTGCAGGGCCAGAGGACTGTTTGCCCTGCAGTCTTTGAAAAATAACAAATGGAACTCCCATCAGAGGATACAGGCAAAGAGGATGAAAGGAATAGTCACTGGAAAGGGCCAATCAATTCAGCTTTGTGTCACCTGGGTTTGGCTCGAGAAAGTTTCTTCGGTGTCTAAGGTTAGATGTGAAAAGTCAGCGACTCTGCAGCGACCTGGATTAGTGGACATAGATCCCTGAGTTCCTATCTGCGTAGAAAGCTGTGATTATAGTAAAAGCAACAGAGACCCAGAATTCAATTAATTTGTACCAGAGAGCAGTAAAAGTCTCTGCAGTGATGTTCTGGAAAGGAAATTAAAAGTATTTGTCAAAGATCTAAAATAAGGTGCCCTTATATGGTATTTCTAAAACAGCAGAAATTTCACCGTTAAAGCTACATGCAAATGGTTTTTTCCTCCATATCTGGGGATCCCCGTGGGTCACAAGGAGGGGATTAAGAATTAAAAGCAAACTTATAATGAAACTAAAAGCATTAGAAAAAGGATGCAGTTTTTAAAACAACATGGAGCTGAAAATTCTCAGTATCAGAAAAATACTTTTGTGAGATTTACCTAAAAATGGTGAAAAATTGCTTAGCTAGAAGCAGTTGAACTATTCGGGAGTTGTCCCTGCTCTTTGCTTCCATGTATTTTTTGAACAAATTTATATTGAGTCCTTACTGTGTGAAATCACTGTTTGTGGAGAACTCAGAAAGGAATCTGAGTATCTTAAGGAAGCTTACAAGTTAGTAAATCCATCTGTACTGAGATGCTTACAATAGTTCTGTGCTTTGAACCTAAGCTGAGAAATGCCACATGGATACTTGATCAGAAGGGCTGGCTCACATTTCAGTAACAAGCCCCTTCCAAAGGAGAGAGAAGGTTAACTGGCATCTTTGACTTGACCCTGGGAGGGTAGGGGTTTCCCTAAATCTCAATAAAATTACCTCAAGGAGTCACCTTTTATTCTTGTTGATGTCAGATTACACAGTTACCATTATAAATAGGTAGTGGTTTCTGATTTTAAGTTGCTGTTTCTTAAGAGCTCAGATCTCCCATCATAGGTGTTAAAGTTAAATTCTTCTGCTTATGAAGCTCATTAGGACCTGGAATTAAATTTTAATTTGGAAAGGATGTGAAAGGCAAGCAAACTCCCCAACTTTAAAAAAAATCAGTTTCTTAAAGAGAAGATTGTCCTTAGGTGGTTATGACCTTAACCTTCCCCCCCACCCCCGGGGGTTTCAGTGGCTTAGTTAATCATAATTTTTGTTTTTCTTAGTCATTAAACTCAAATTCTAAATGAATTTCTGCATCCAGATAACAAGGCATTAATTTTGTTCTAATTTTCATGTATGCCAGACAGTCCATGTCCAAATGCTGTTTATAAACCTTCTTCATTGCCTGTTTCCTTGGTAATTGGAATGACTGGCTCTCACTCATTATTTTTCAGAGAGACTTGAATTGTTGACACTGCTGTGTCAGTGTGAGATAAGGAAAGCTTAGCGATTTCTTTTGTTTAGAATCTTATTATTTGCTTGTAGTACCTGAAGGTCAATGACTGCTAAAGCAGGGGTGGATTAGACTAAAATACAAAAAGCATAAATGCATAAATTGGAAAAGATCCACCGTGGCTCTATTTAATTCTACCCAATTTGATACGTGTAGAAAGATTTACCTTCATAAACTGTAAAAAATGGAACCAAAATATCTCCCATGCTTAGAGAAGTGATGAAGAGTGTTTTACAGCCTTCTTAAGTCACATGAACTTTGGCTTGACAAAGTCACTTTTCTCATCGATAAAATTTGGGGATGGGTGGCTATTAAATGATCACCAAATCCCTTTACGTTTTGATAATCCTGTGGGTTTTAGCGAACTTCATATACACTTCAATTCATAATCAATAAAAATTCATATTACATCAAATTTCATTGAAATTCAGTTATTGGCTTGCGATTCCTTTCAAATTTCTTTTCATATTTTTTGCTGAAGAGAAAGACACACTTTATTCAACTCAATTTAAATACCAAGACTAAAAGAACAACTCTTTGGCATCATTTGAATCAGCAGCACAAGTTATGCATGTGCAGTTCTTCCAGATACCTTACAAAATTTTGCTTTTTATTTTTAGAAAAAACTGAAGAGCAATGTTGGACACTAAGTAAAACTTAATTTCAGGCCTTGCCTTTGCAAATCACCATAATACATATGCCATTTTCGGATCATTGAAGCCATTTTGAAGATAGAAATTTCTGTCTGGTATTCTGTCTCTCTTATTCTTTTTAAGCTTGGTCAGATTCCACATTTCCTTTACCTTCATCAGAGACTTCCATGATGTAGGCCCAAGGAAGGAAGCAAGAAGGAATTTTAAAAAAAGAAAAGAAAGTTCCTGGTATATCAGGGACACCTGGCAAATGCTACTTCCCCTTTGCCCCGCTTTTTGTGTTTTTACATTTACTAGTAGTGTGACGTAGTTAAGAGGACACACTTTGGAGACAGATACCAGCTATTCAATGCTGCATCAGTTCTTTAACCTCATGAGATGTGGGCATCCATGAGGGTAAGGCCCTGCCGCATGGAGTTTTTTGTGTAAGGATTAAGTGAGGTAACTCTGGGAAGGATGTGGCACATGGAATAATGGTAGCTGTTGTGATTAGCCACAGGTCCCAGACACGTACAGTTCACTTTGTATATCCTTCATGCATTCTGTGAAATGGTTTATTAGCCCCATAATACAAGGATGGGGATTGGAAAATCTCCATTAGTTTTACGGAATGCTTCAGCCAAACCATGCTCCTCTTAGTTTGAACTTGGTCTTTATCACCTTTGTGTCTATTTCCAGCCTGGCTGCTCTGCCTACAATAATCCTTCCCCCCTTGGCTATTGAAAATTTTCCTGTCTCGATATGAAACCTTCCCTCATCCTCCCAATCCAACTCCCCAAAGCAAGCTCTTTCTCTTGCCTTTGAACTCCCATAACCCTTCACTTTCCCTACGTGGTGAGAACTCTTAGAGGGCAGGAGCCTTATCTTCATCATCTTTGTGACCCCTGAAACTCCCAGCACAATGCATTCCACAACACATTCTGTTTGGTCATAAATAATAAATAAATCATTGATGGTTCTTTTGTTCTCCTTTGGGGTGATTTTTGTTCTGATTGATTTATTTTGGGAACCTTGCACATAACCACTGAATGGAGTTGGCTGTGTGATTTTTAGAGGAAATGAGTTGCTTTTACAACATTTGATTTAAGAAAAAAAAAAACAATGCTGTATTAGAAGCACTGAATAATTAGGTTAAAAGTGATTTTGCTTTGATTTGCATTTCAGATATTTGTGTGAAACTGTATATAGAGAGTACTCTATAAGGTGCATTTTTTTCATTATGAATTAATTCTTATTCAATTTATTTTTTAAAAGAGAGATTCAGATTTGTGCAGAATCTACAAAACCAACATCTCAAAAGTAACTTCCTGAGATTTTAGTCAGAAAGATGATGGGTGTTTATTCCATTAGGTTTGGATGTATTTGAGACAAATTATTTATAGGAGAAAATTGGAAAGAACCACATTATTTACCTCTGTGAGTATGAGGTGATATACAGAGCTTTGGGATGTGCACTAACACGTCATCATAAATCAGATGTAATGTCAAGTAGCGCTTGTGGTTTATCAACTTTGGTTTACCATGGAAAAGTACATTGAGGACCAAGCTTGTTTTTCTGCCATTTTGAAAGAAAATGCAGGAAACTAGAAATTGCTATATATTCAGCAAACAGCTGTTCCCTTTATTTGCGTTTTAAAAAGCAAGTATTTCGTAAATAGTAACAATAATTACTGCTTTGAAATTGAGGTTTAGTATGGTTTATTTTCATTTACCACATGTGACAGAAGATTAGCAGGGTGTTGTATATGCATGAATACAATAGGGTGTAACTACATTATAAATGGCTTCAGTAACAAAGACAGTTACTGGTAGGTGTCATGTCCATCCCAACAGCAGGGAGAGATTATCGTTTCCTCTTCCATATACTTCTGGAAAATTTAGCACTAAACGGATCATTCTTTTAATGTGTATGATTATGCATCTGGGAGTTCATATGGTTAAGAACAAAAGTATCCTGTCAAAAATAATCTTTGATCCTTTTTCCCAAAAGGAACTTGTGGAGTACTACAAGCACCATTCTCTTAAAGAAGGGTTCAGAACCTTAGATACAACTCTACAGTTTCCATACAAGGAGCCAGAACATTCAGCTGGACAGAGGGGTAATAGAGCAGGCAACAACTGTGAGTATTGTGATTTAGGATACAATTTGCTGTCACTTAAGGATTGGAGGCACAATAACATTGAACAATCTTCATTCCAAATTCTGAAATATAACCAATTAATATGGTAATGCATTTAGCAAGAACTTTTCTCTGGATCTAAGCAGAATCAGATGGACCAACAGGTTTATGAACATGTCTAGTCGTATTTCTTTGTGCCAACTTAAGAATCATGCTTGTGCTCAGAAATCCATCAGGAATGGGAAGGGTGTGTTAATTTGCAAGTTTTGTACTTTTCCCTGACTTTTATATTGGCAAACTCTTTTCTAACTTGCACATGATATTTGTGGTCATAATGCTGTGTAATAATATTTAAGCAAGACTGGTACACATCTCTCCAATCTATCCTACTATCTCAAGTCTGCTTATGAGTCTGTTTCAATGATTACTTTCCGAATTTTGAAATGACCAAAGCATGTTTTCATTGTCGCCAGTAAATTATTAGCCAACTATTGCTAAAATTGTATATTAGCCACCTTCTTTCCAAATAACCACCATGCCACAACTAATCACAAAAGATTAGCCCCAGAACAAATACATTTTTTAGTTGGAATGCGAGTTTAGTCAAAATCTTTTTTACCCCTCACCATTTAATGTCATGCAATCTTCCTGAAGGAATGTAAAGAGAACATTGTGATGAAAAATACTGTGAAAAAGTGTGATTTCATTCCCTTATTTTGATATCATTTTTTAAATAATAAAAATGGGAGAGAACTCTTAGAATCTTTAAACTGGAATATTTAGAGGTATTTAACAAAAAAAAAAGCATGGGTTTTTATAATATAACTTTAACTTTTTTTTTTTCTAAAAGCAGAAACTGAAAGGGAAACAGGTAACAACACTTAAGGATCCCAAAACAGTAAAATTTCATACGTTTAGAATATAAGCAAATATGTGAGAAATTTGTCACATCAACTGAGTTTTTTTATTTGAATAACTTTGTAACTATTCTCACAGGGATCAGTGACAAATGCCCAAGCTAGTGCAGTGAAAGTAATAAGAGCACACTTTCTGTTGAAAGTTTAAATACACATTAAAAAGTATTTTTCTATTTTTAACCCAATTACTTTAGATTTGCATACAAATCATAATTTTTGCTCATTCAAAAATGGAAATTAACCCTCAAAAAAAAAAACAAAAAACCAATTTTCCTACAGTTTTCTTAAAAGTCTACCAAACTTATGACTGTTTTCCCTACGTGAAATGTATAATATTTGATTGCCTTTTCTTTGCCTTCCCAATAGCAGAAGATAATAAAAGTTGCCAAAGAGGTCGGTTATACCTAAAATCCTGTTTGAGTTGTTCACTTAGTTCTAGCCAAGAGAGGGGAGCAAGCAAGGAGAGCAGATGTCCCATATTAGATGTGAAGGTTGTCGGCTCTTCACATTTCACTGCTCGTTATACTCCCAAGCATTTACCTTAGTACCTGGCCCATGTTGGCACTCAGAGAATATTGTCCAGTGATAAATGAAGTTGTCTAATTTACAATTTTGTCTCTAGCGTTTAATGAAGTATTTAATGCTCAAACTCATCTGTAGCTTACGAAGGGAATTACCGGCCAATTTTAAAAGCATGGTCAATAGGAAGGTTTTGAACATCTGTGCTAGCTACTGGGCAGTTTTTCAAGAGATAAAGTCATCATTCATACATCCCTATCCTATCTTTTTAAGAGACTCTGGAAACTTAGGTCATACCACAAAAACCCTCGTATAATTGAGAAGTAAAAGAAATTCATCCATTTAAAACTCAATCTTCATTATCATCTGATTTTTTTCATTTTTCCATTTGTTCACTAATTCAATAAAAACATATTAGGTCCAAGATAAAGCAGTTAAGAAGACAAAATCCCTGCCTGATGCCTCTTACATTTTATTGGAGACACTCGCAAGTGTGGATTGGGGGAGTTTGATATTTTTATATAAGGAGTTCAGGGAAGATCTCACTCCTGAAGCGATCTGAAGGAAGTAAGAAAAGTGAGTTAGTATGCTCTGAGTTAGTATGTATGAGTTAGTCAGCAGTAATTGCACAATGGGTGGCTCTTTAAGATTATTCAGTCATTAAAACGCAGCAGGGTTAGAATCCTAGATCAAACTTACCCTCCTATCTTGTTGTTTAAGCTGACTTTCTATGAGAGAGAGACATACTAAGGGGGGGGGGCATCTGAGGATGAAATGAGATGCTATGTGTAAAGCACTTAGCTCAGTGCCAGTGCATGGTAAATACTCAATGAGAGTCAGCTATAGCCACTGTTGCCACTAACACTTCTATCACTTCTACTTCCACTACTATTATTAAAAGTATTGTCTCTTATTCTAACCCAGCAACCATTTTCATGAATTTTTAAGATTTGAAGAATAATTTTACAATATAATTATTATGTATTGCAATTCTTATAGCAACTTATATCTTTGCTCTTAGGACTTTTAAAAATATATATCTTGGCTTATTTTATACCAATCTTGATTAAGAGTTAACCCTTCATTAACATGTTGCTCTATTTTTATGCATGATGTGCTTCCCAGAAGGTAGTAAGGTAGGAATGCAGCATGTTTCTCACAGAAAGATTGCCCACATGTCTTTGTACTGAGCAATTGTGTGACTTTATTGTCCTGACCCCTGGATCATAGTTCTGGGTATGCTGCTAAGTATCACCTAAAAGTAACTTTTATTAGGAAGTATTACCTTGGGCTACCTATTGAATAGGACAGTGACAACTCTGTTACTTCTTAAGCCCAGAACCAGGTTGAGAATGGAGTTCCCATTCCTGAACGCTGTTATTTATTATTATTATTTTCTTTAATAATAATCACCTTGAAAAAGAAAAGTCCCAAGGAATTGTAGAGGCTGATTGCTTCTAAATTAGTCCACGTTAGAATGCTTTTGGGGAGATAACCAATTAATTTTAACCTTTAAAATATCATAGATTATGACTCAACTGCTTCATCCAAATGCAAAAAAGCAAGCAAAATATTTATTAGAATTAAACAGGAATCCAGGGTACTGGGCAAGGAGCTCAGCATTTCCGAATTAGGAGGCTACTATAGGCTAGGCTGTCTCTCAGAGTGATGGGAGTTTTATCTTTACCTTTGACTTAAGAGTGGAGAGAAAGAGAGAGAGAGAGGAAGAGAAGAGAAGAAAAGGGAAGGGGGAAGGGAAAGGGGGATCGACCAGAACTCAGGTGGAGTAGTGAGATGTGCTTCCTCTAGAAACTGCCCTGGCTCCATGTAAGTTATCCTGCCCTGTTCTGTAGATCTGTGTGAGAATCTCATTACTTTCCAAATATGGACATAGCAAACCAGCCTTAGACTGCTTTAGGTGTACCTTTAGGGCTTGTTTATTTGAAGGGCACTGAATTGACTTTGCTTTTCTTGCTCTACACTGAGCACTTAATTATTTTCAAGTCTGTCACTGAATAGCATCTGACCATAGACAACTCCCTTCGCCTTTCTGAGCCCCAGCTTTCTCATCTGGTGAATGAGGAATGGGATTAGATATTTTACTATGTTCTTTTAAAAAGAGCATCCTATGTTTTTTCATTGTGTGCATCAGAGAAGGAGGTGAGATAGAATGTTAATGGACCATTACACTAGGAAAATTGCATGTTTAACTATTTTGTAACCTGGTAACAGACTTTATACATTTTTCTCAAATTCTTACTTATGGAGAATTAGTTGTACCACAAAATAGAGATGGCTAATTTTCTAAGTTTTAAAAACAAAAATTTTTACTTTATCATGATTTTCACATAGTCTCAAAGTATCTTCCCACAAGAACCTATTAATAATATAGGTAACATAAGGGGACGGATGTGGCTCAAATGGTTGGACGTCTGTCTCCCATATGGAGGGACCTGGGTTCGATCCCCAGGACCTCCCGGTAAATAAAATTTAAAAAATATATATAGGTAATATAGTACTTATAGGCAGGCACCACATTAACCATGTGATTAAAGTTAACATAATCAATAATAGGACAAATAGACCTCATTGACCTCCTAATATGATGCCCTGAGAAGGAGACAACATCACTTGGGTGGTATTCTTATCCCCAAAATGCATAATTTGAATCTGATCATGTGGAAACATCAGACAGACCCAAACTGAAGGACATTCTACAAAATAGGTGGCGTGTACTCTTCAAAAATGTCAGTCATGAAAGACAAAGTCTAAGGAACTGTTCTAGATTAAAGGAGACTGAAGAGGCATGACATCTAAAGGCAGCATGCAATCTTGGACTAGATAATAGAACAGAAAAAAATTTTTAGATACATACATGTGTATATACACACATATACATGCACACATATACACCTATGGGACAATTAGCAGGTTTTGAAACATTCTCTAGATTAAGTGATAATGCTCAAGTAATAGGGTCAACCAGTGGTAATTTTCTGCTTTGGGTAATTGTATTATGGTTGTGTTAGAGAAGAGAATATCTTTGTTTTTAGAATACACACACTGAAGAATTTAGGAGTAGGGGGCATTATATCTGCAACTTTACTCTCAAAGGGTTCAGGAAAAACGTGGATAGATTGATAAAGCAAACATGGTAAAATGTTAACATTTAGGGAGTCTGAGTGAAAAGTTTATGGAAATTCATTGTACTAGCCTTGCTACTTTTCTTTTAAATCTGAATTATTTGAATAAAAGTTTTTTTTAAATGTGGAGATGATCCCATTAGCTGGGTAGGTCTAGCAGAATTGAGAGAAAGCAGCATTGTTGTCTCGACCTTGGTGAATTGATTTGGGGGCGACCAGAGCACTAATGTCTGCCGAATAGGCCACATTTCAAACCATCTGCTCCTTACCTGTGACCTCATTGTATCTACATATTTATTCACTCATTCATTTATTCAGTTGAGGTTTATTCAGTGCTACCGTGTTCCAGTCCTGGTGCTAGATGCTGGAATTATAATACTGAATGAGATAAATAATCTACTGGATAGGAATAGAGATGAAACAAAGAACTACATGAATAGTTACAGTCTTGATAAGTTATGGAGAGCACTGGTGGAAGGGTATAATGGGGGCCCATTTAATCTGTGGGGTCAGGAAGGACTTTTTGAAGAGCTGACATTTCAGCTAATTGTAAAAGATCTGTGTGGGCTGGCAGGGCAAGGGAGTGGTGGTGAGTAAGGAAGTGTTACACTGAAAGAATTGGTTGTGTGAGGGCCCTTAAGCTGGAAAGAAATTTCTATGTTTAAGGAATTGAAAGGAAGTAAATATGTTTGTGGCACTGTGAATGGATTCTAATAAATGAAGTGGAAATGTATTGCAGCTTTATAAGCAGAAAATGACATGAACTGATTGGCATTGTTTTAAAAGACCACTGGCTTCTCTGTGAGGAGTAGCTTGGTAGCAGGCATGGACATAAAAGAGATGAGTTATGAAGCTATTGCAGATGTCCATGAGAGAGGTGATGATGGTTTGGACAAGAGTTGAGTGATGACCGTGGAGAAGGACAGTTGGTATAGATTTGAAATACATTGTAGATTGATTGGATCCAGGAGCTGAGGTTAGAGTGTTACAAGTATGATACCCAAGTACTCACCTTGGACAACTGGTAAATGGTGGAATCATTGACTGACCAGAAAACAGAAGAGATATGAAAGGTTTAGAGGAGAAGGTCCTAAATTCAGTTTTGCACAAGTTTTTGGGTCCAGTAAGTAGTTGGCACCAAGGAGAGTTGTCTGCGTTGAAGATAGAGTTTTATGAATCATTAACACTTCATAGTTCATATGGAATATATAATTTGAGAATTGCAATTGTTTGTATGTAAGTTTCATTATTTCTTCTGGCTTATTGGTCCCTGAAGCCCCAGGGACCAGGCTCTTTTGCTTCTCCTTCTTAAATTGAACTTTGCACAGTACCTTGCATGAAATAGGTAAAGTTGGGATCAACGCTCATGAGGGACATAGCAGGTATTTGGGTGTTAAGAGTTGTTAAAATTGGTAAAAAGCACGGAAATTTGGGTGGGTTTTAAAACAAAACGTGGACCAGCAAGTTCTTTTTGGCATGGTGATAAATATTGCAGCAATTCTTCAAAAATTGACAAAATGTTTGAACCAATGAACCAAAAAAATTCCTGATTCATTGGAGCCCTACAAATGTCCAGGAGGAAGAAGTAGAAGCTGACCCCAGGCCTGGGTATGGTCTTTCCTTCCACCCATGTATTCGTGTTATTCTTTTAACTACATACTTAAGCTTTATTTTCAACCAATGTTTTAGGCAAAAATTTGGACTTGCAGAATTTTCTTCATTCATATTTATTTAAATTTATATAACATAATAAAGCTTTGTGAAACTTCCTGGTCATTCCTTAATCGCTAGTATTTAGTTATATTACAGGCTAATAGGGAATAATATTTATCTCCTCCTTACAAACTAACTCCTCAGACATTCCCTTAATTTAATTTTTACCTTCTTACCCTCCTAATTTAACATACCCATATTCCTCTACTCTTATTTTCTGTTCTTCTCTTATCTTCAGTCTTTTGTCATCAACTTTTCCTTGGCCATTTGACATTTGGTTTTGAAATCAACTAATTTTATCATGGTAATCTTATATATTTTAATATACATAATATTAATTATAAAATTTTCCCTAAATTTTTCCATCCTTATCTTAATTTTTCTTCTTTCAATTCAATGAGTTTGCTAAACTGCCAAGTCTGAGGGAACAGTCCCCACAAGATTGCCCTCACTTCAGATACCAGCTGCAAGTCTAGGGGTCCCCAGGGCAAGCCTCAATTCTGACCAGCTGGCTACAAATGTTGGCAGTCCCCAGAGACTCCCTCAGGTTTGAGGGAAACAAAACTCAGGAAAGCACTATGTTTATGATTATAGTTTTATTACACAAAAGGATACAAATTAGAATCAGATAAAGGGCAACATCTGGGAGGGTTCCAAATGCAAAACTTCCATTGTCCTCAGAGATGCATTACCTTCCTAGCACA
Organism: Cabassous unicinctus; assembly: GCA_029593785.1. NCBI lineage: Eukaryota > Metazoa > Chordata > Mammalia > Cingulata > Chlamyphoridae > Cabassous > Cabassous unicinctus. The sequence continues at coordinate 18,804 of JAQZBX010038753.1, forward strand.
GTCAACAATTTTTACCAATCAGGAAAGCTCACTGAAGCTTCGGTGTACAGAGTTTTTACTGAGGCTTCAATACGTAGGCATGATGGAGTGAAACATTGGCCATATGGTTGAACTCAATACCCAATCTTCCTTCCCTTGCCTCCCCTGCAGTCAGGCTGACACCATGTGACTCAGAGCCCAGGTCATTTGGTCCATCTTTCTGGTGGGCCAGCCCCCATGCCAGTCATGTCCTTAGTTTAAGCTATCCGGTGTGATCATGGGGCCAACCGAGAAAAAGAAAGAAGCTCCTATTACAAGGTTAATTCCAGGGGTTTAGAGAGTTACCTACCAGGAACCAGGGGCAAAGGCCAGACCTCTGTGGGCTGAGGCAAATTCTTTATTACACTTATGGTATTAATTTTTAATTTTTCTCTAGTTTTTCCATCCTTAATTAACATTTTTTTCTTTCAGTGTTTATAACCTAGAGTTATAAGAGGACTTTGCATTATTAGGGCAGACAGGCAAGGGATTCCCATGGATGGGAATTACAAAGGAAACATTACCTTAATACAATGAAGCATTTTCCATGGATTGTAGCTTCCCAACAGTAAACTGCTCTGTCTTTTCTCAGAACAAGTACTTCTAACCAGTGCAGGCTTCCAAGCAATACCTGGATGACCATTGTCCGAAACACTATAAAATATTTTCTAGGGAATAAGAGAACCTAAGAATCCTATATAATATACAATAATTTGGTGATTACCAGGACACTGCATTTTTAACCCCCTTTTGCATACATTAGATTAATGTCTTCAATGGAATATTCATGAACCACCAGCCCTGCAAGGACCGTTGTGAAAAGGTTTCCTTTTTTTCAAGCAGATATGTAAGAAATACTGCTTATATGATCTCTTCTCCTCTAGGAAAACCACTGTTTATATCAGCATTTTAAAGTCTTTGAGAAGTCCTGCACAAAAGAAATTTGGTTAGCTTTATTTCACTTGCGTTTCCTTAACTTATTTCACCATCCAGGACTATCGCATAGTGTTTAATACTCATGCTAGGAGCCTAAAAAAGAGTTAGCATCTGTGCAGTACTTAGAACAATGTCTGGCACGTGGGAAGTGCTGTATGTTTTAGCTCCTGCTATTACTGCTGCTGCTTCCGATCCCAATACGATTACCCAGTATGAAATGTTACATTACCCTCATTGACAATTTTTAACCTATTCATAAAGTCCCCTTCCTTTTCAATGGGATTTTAGTTTCTTACTTCCCTTTCCTGGGCTTCAGCTATACTTCCCCAGTATGTGCACTATTCCATGGGCTAAGTTAGTTATAATATATTGCTGATATTTTTATCAACATGCCTCTTAGGTCCACAGAATTTATAGTCCTGGGCAACTGTTCAACCACAGTTGTACATCTTCATCATAATGTCATGTGGGGCTTCTCTTTTTTATTTACTTATTTCAAGAGCTTTACTGGCTACTTCAAAGCATTTTTATACTGAGCAGGGTAACTTTAAAAATTGGTAGCCAATACCCAGGGTTGTTGCAAAATGTGGCTTACAGATGTACATTCTAAAAATTCAGATAACCATATTCAAAGCTATTAAAAAGAAATAAGTATTTCAAAGCTCAAATCATAGCCCTTAAATTCTTAGTATTTCTCAACTTTTATGCTACCCTTTCTAATAAAACCTTATATTCTAAACTCAAAATTGATCTCAACTCAGTTAATATGTATAATGTTCTTTAATTGAGTATAGGGGCCTCCTATGGCAACCCTGATCCAAAGCTTTCATTTCTGTAGTCTCTCTTGCCTGGAAAATAAGCAGAAGTATATCTAAAGTAAGGGGACTTTACTTTTTTCTTTCTAAAGGTTGAACCAGGCTCTTAGCTGAGAAGATCAATACTGAGAGCTCTTTTTTCTTGACATATACCACTGATATGCAACTTCCCCTACCGAATTCCAAATCCACATAAAGTAGAAGGTCTTAACTCCGTGACTCTCTTTACTCCTAATAGCATGAGAGGTTTAGTATAGACTCAGATAGGTTTCCATTTCATTCATTCACACTTTCATTCATTGCTTTATATATTCAACATTTATTGAGCATCTACTTGCACCACACACTGTCATGCACACCCCATAAACGTCTCATAAAATATATCTTAATATCTAAACAATCGGTAGGACTGCAGGGGGAAGATTTCTTGTATCAGCCAAATTAGCCCTGGTAGAGACTTTTCCATTTTATGACATTCCTGAGAAGTTATCATTAGCCTTTTCTTGGACACTCAAGTGACTATATGTTCACTAACACACAAAGCACTCTATTTTTTTTCATCATGCATCATTTATATATATTTACATATATTTTTTAAAAAGATACTTAGATTACATAAATGTTACATAAAAAGTGTAGGGGATTCCCATATGCCCCACTCCCTACCCCTCCCACATTTTCCCACATTAACAACATCCTTCATTAGTGTGGTACATTTGTTACAATTGATGAACACATATTGGAGCATTGCCACTAAGCGTGGATTATAGTTTACATTGTAGTTTACTCTCTCTCCCACACATTTTTGTAAATTATGACAAGATATATAATGGCCTGTATCCATCACTACAACATCATTCACAACAATTTCAATGTCCCCAAAATGCCACCATATTACACCTATAATTTTTTTTTAAGATACTTAGGTTACATAAATGTTACATAAAAAATATAGGGGATTCCCATATGTCCCGCTCCCCACACCTCCCACATTTTCCCACATTAACAACATCCTTTATTAGTTTGGTACATTCATTGCAATTGATGAACACATTTTGGAGCATTGCCACTAAGCATGGACTATAGTTTACACTGTAGTTTTCACTCTCTCCCACCCAATTCTGTAGGTTATGGCAAGTTATATAATGGCCTGTATCTGTTGTTGCAATGTCATTCAGGTTGATTCCCAAGTCCTGAAAATGTCCCCATATTACACTGTTTTTCCCTCTCCTGGCCCTCAGAACCTCCAGTGGCCACTGCCTCCACATCAATGATATAAGCTCTTACATTGCTAGAATCACAATAAGTCTACAGTATAATACTAGTAAGTCTACTTTAGTCCATAGTTAATTTCCCAATCCTGAGGATTCTGGGATGGTGATGTCCACTCCACCTCTAATTGAAAGGAGGCTGTGATCCATTAGGGCCAGTGGATGGGACTCTCTTGCTTGTAGTTATATACTCTCTAGGTTCCTTGGTATGGTAGTTGTCCATCATCACCTCCATGTTAGTTGACCTGGGTGAGACCAATGAACTGGAGAGTAGGTGTTGCAACTCTGTTGAGATCAAGGCCCAGCTGGCACATGGAAAGCCCAAAGAATTAAGTCTCTTGCACGTACACCTACCAACTCTAGTACTAATTATAGGTTCAAATAGAAGAACAGAAAAGCCATGTGTAGGAAAACCATAACTGAGTCCAACTCTGCCACCCTGGGGAGCATAAATCCCAAAGTATGGCCCACCGGCAAGGCACCAAACTCCTGAGCTGTCTGCCCTGACTATAGTGTCTGGATGTCTCCAGAGCCCTCAGGAGCCCCGCTATTTGGGGTAGTATCTGCTTTGGCAGTCAATGAGATCCTGCTGAGATGTGCATAAGCATGACCTCTGGAATGACCTCACAACTCACTTTGAAGTCTCTTATCCATATAAACTCATTTGTCTTTACCTTTTGGTCAAGGTCTTTTTCCAGTTGCATTGCTAGTTAGTGCTTGGTAGTAATCCCTCAGTGCCAGAGAGGCTCATACCTGGGAGTCATGTCCCACACTAGGGGGAAGGTAATGTATTTATATGCTGAGTTCGGCTTAGAGAGAGACCACATTTGAGCAACAAGGAGGCTCCCAGGAGGCAACTCTTAGGCACCCTACAACACTAGGCTAAGTTTCCATTTCAAGAGTAAAGGTTCATAAGCACAGTCATCAATATTAAGGGCCCATCAATGGACCATACTCCTTCACTAGTCATTGCCCCTGTTCTTGGAGGATTCTTACTGATCTATTAGAGAATGTGGCAGAGCTCCCCAGGATGAGAATTTGATATTCCTTCAATTATTGTGTGAATCTCCACCCACTGTGACAATGCCCTATGAACATTTGAACACATTCATATGCCTTATATACCCAGGTGACCTTCCTCCCATGTATCCCCTGTCACTGACACTCTGCACCAATGATCCTCCCCTGCCACAGTTGTAATCCTTCTGTGATCCAAAACTTCTTCAAAAATGAAGCCAATAAAATAGCCAAATATAATTAATGAGAAAATGAACTAATAATAGTTTTAAAAATAAGAAATAAAATACAAAAAAATTTTTTTTAAATAAAAAAAAATTTGGGATAATATAAACTAATGAAAAAATATTAAAAAAACATTTTTTGACATTTTGCCTTTCATCACTATATGATCTGTTGTCCTATATGTACAGTGACATTTTCTTCCATTT
>JAQZBX010038754.1:0-23280 GCA_029593785.1 Cabassous unicinctus
AAAAAAAAAAAAAAAAAGTGATGACAAGCAGGACCCTAGGAAAGGAATGGACTTAGAGATACAAAGCAAAAGGTAAGAAGAGAAGCCTGGAAGAATTCCCTAAGCCCCATGAAAGTATTTTATGGTCCCCAAGATTGAAGATGACAGCCTCGGGATGAACACTTTGTAATAGGTCATGATAGAGAGAAGCTGGACTTAGGCAGCAAAATTTGGGTTCAAAATCTCACCTCATCACTTGTTTCATTTGTAATTTTGGGCAAACTACTTAACCTCTCTGAGCCTCAGTTTTGTAAAATGAAGATGGAAAATAATAGCTGTCTCATGGAGTTCTTAGAATTGAATTAAATAAGAAAGCTTATATAAAGCTGCCTAGCACCTGATAAATGTTAATCCCTTTCTTCTCCTTTTTGCCTTGGGCTAGGGGAAGAAAGAAGATCTATGGACCCAGTGAGAAGGGTGAAGATCAACTTCTTGGTCCAATGCACAATGTTCAAAGAGTGTGAGTAAGCTCGGACGAGCTCTGGACTGGGAATATGGGTGGCAAGTTAGCAAGTAGACACGGCAGCCAGAGTCTAGGCAGCACGCACTACCAATAAGAGTCTGATGGGAGGAACACTGTAGTTCTGGATTATCATTCTAGTCACAGCTCTATAGCAGCCAGAGGCCAAGATAAGGAGCAGGATCCACCCCCACCTCCACCCAAATTGGATCAGTAGGACTAAGGCAGGCTGACAATCATAGGACAGGTATTCTAAGTGGGAGAATTGCCCCTAAAGACCAGCTGTACAAAATGAGCCAGGGTTCATGCCTGGCCTATCCAATACCAGGTCTAATTCTCAGCTCTACCTGCTACTGGAGGTGAGGCAGCCTGCCCCTAAATCGATCAGGATTTCATTCAGAAACTGGACAGAGCTTTGCCTTTGGTTTGAGAGTATAATGCTAATAATAGTTATAATTTATGAGTGATTATTGTGTGCCAGGATTTTCACACACTTTCTCTTCCTACCTCATAACAGTCCTTGGAGGGGGGAACTATTTAAAAAAAAATTTTTTTTTTCTTCAAGAATGGAAACTGAGTTCCAGAGAGGTATAGCAACTTGTCTAAAACTATACAGTTAAAAAGTGGCAGTGGGGAGTGGGTATAGCTCAGTGGTTGAGCACCTGCTTCTCATGTACAAGGTCCCATGTTCAATCCCTGGTACCGCCTGAAAAAAAAAGGGTCGGGGGGGAAAGTGGTAGGACCAGGAGTTTGACAAATTCCAAAGTTTGCCTGCTGATGAAAAGAAGAGGTCTTCATTGTTGACAAAGCAAAGAAATTTCTAAGAAGGTGTTTTCTAATATTACAAAAGATCCCTTACAAGCACAATATACCTCCTAGTATCTCGATATGCAGCCCAGTTTCAAACCTTTGATACTTTTACCAGAGACCCCTATAAAAGAGGACAGCCCTGTTGAATACTTTCACAGGAAACATCTGCCCAAATATTTCGAAGGCTGAAAAGTGTCCCAAGAGGGAAAGGGAAAAGCCAAGGCCAATCACAAGCATGGTGATAAGTCCAGGTACCAGGTGGATTGAAGCAGAGAGAAAACACAGGCTTCCTGCTTTCCACCCCCTCTGGAAGCCTGCTGTGGTAAAATAAACTCTTTCAAGACTCAGGTTCCCAGGTTAGTGATCTGGTTTTCTTCTAATAGGAAATGAGTTCTCTCTCAATCAGGGGGTGGGGGAGGGGGGAATTATTGCTAATTACACAAATACGTAGGCAGGAAGGTTCAGACAGTTCATGTCTTTACAATCAAGAGACCTCCACTTTCTTCTTAGAGTCAATCACAGCCCAGCCACAGGACAGACATTCTTTCTTTGAGTGTTTACAAGAGAATAAGAATCAATTAAAAAAAGATTTTTAAAATCCTTTTTTGTGTAAAGAAACTGACATAATAGAAAGCAAGGATTGAGTCCCTGTCAAGAAAAGGCTTTCTGAACCTTCTTGAGTTCAGATCAAAAGCACTTTAAGGTCTCTCAATAAACCAAGTCACTAGCCCCAAATAGAAAATTGCTCCCAGGAAAGAAGATTTTTTTTTTTTACTGGGGACGTCTTTGAGTTGAATTAGAGTCCATAATCGCCCTAAATATATTCTTCAGACTCATTGTTGCTTATATTTCTACTTCACATGCAGCCACTGAAAACCACTCCCCACCTGTCAGGCACTGTTCTAGGAACTGTGAGAAGGCTTACTTTCCAATGACTTCTAATCTGGGGAGGGGATAGACACGTGCTCACAGAGGGTACAAGGGAGTTGTGGCAGTTAGAAACTATTTTATGAATCCCAAAAAGAGAAATATTGTGTTTTAAACTAATCCATTTCTGTGGTTGTGAGACCCATTTGACTGGATTATGTCAGTGGGGTGTGATTCATGTTGTCTCTGCCCTCTTGTTCGGTCTGATATAAAGGGAGACACGGATACTCAGAGGAAAAAGGGAGCCAGCATATTTGATTCTGCAATGTGAGAGAGAGGATTGCTTAAGTATGAAGTCCCCAAGAGGCTGGGCCCATGGAGCAGCTCAAGAGGAAGCCCTGAGCCCAGAGAGAAGGCAGAAACCTAGGCAGAGATTGGCGGCCATATTGCTTCACCACGTGGCAACACACCAGGAGCAACAGTAGCTAACTTTTGTGAGAAAGCGCCTCTGATGGTGCCTGGGTTTGGACTTTTCACAGCCTCGGGAACTGTAAGCTTTTACCCCAAATAAATACTCTTTATAAAAGCCAAAACATTTCTGGTGCTTTGCATCAGCAGCCCCTTGCCAAACTAAAACAGGAGTGAAGAAAAGGATGGGTAAAGAAGGAAGTTCTCAAGGGGACTGAGCATAGAACACCCAGTTTGTGGATTCTAAATTGGAATTGGAATTTGGGGGTCCCTGAGTGGGAAGGGCAGCTCTTCAGTCTTCTCCCAGAGTGATGGGGGGGGAGGGAATCCTCCTTTGTTTGGGAAGAGAAGGGTTTTCCCCTGTTTTCCTTCTCCAGTATCTTTGCTTTAGCCTCTGCCATACTGCCTATCTGCCCATTCATTCAACTAGCATTTACTGCCTGCCAAGTGCTAGGAACTTTATGTTCTCTCATTCAACCCTCACAATAATCCTGTGAGGGTAGAATTCTTGCTCCACTTGACCATGGAAAAGCAGAAGTCAAGGAAGGTTAAGTAACTTACTCAAGGTCACACCACTAATAAATGGTTCAACTGATATTTTCCCTTAGTCTGTCTCTGAAACTGTGCAATTTCCACTGTACTCAAAAGCCAAATTTCTTAGAGCCGAATTAGATAGGACCCCTGCCCGTGGGCAACTCATAGTTCAGTGGAGAAGACGTGAATAATTTCTTCATTCATTCAGTCATTCAACAACATTTATTGGGTGCCTACCATGTGCTAGTTGTTGTTGTAAAGTAGAATCAGACATAGTTCCCTGCCTTCAAGGAATTTATGATCTTAGGAAGAGCAGACAAATACACAGAACATTGTAATCCAGATAAATAACAATATAGTATGATACATCCTCTAAGAAAAGGTGTCATAGGGCTTCAGGGAACAAGAAAGGGAGGAATTCTCCCTGGGATGATTGGAAATGGTTCCACAAAGGAGAGGACTTGTTTGAGTGGATATGTAAAGAATGCATAGGAATTTGCCATGACTTGCCTCTGAGCCTTTATACATGCTGTCTACCTAGATCAGTCTCCCTGTTTCCCCTTCCTGATGTGGTTAACACCACACACCCTTCTGGTATCAACTTGAGTGACACTTTTTCCTGGAAGCCTTCCTTTCTCCATCTCACCTCCCAGACTACAGACTTACTTATATGGTTAGACCTTTTGTTAGTTGTATGAGGAGCAGTGAGAAGTTCAGTGTGGTTGAAACACACAAGCACATGCCTCACCAGAAATATTTATGGAATGGATGAATGAAAGAACTATAATTTTACCTAGAAAAGTAGGCTTTAGCCATATTATCAAATCTCTCCTAAACTCAAACCACGGGTGGTTTGATCTGCCCCCCATCACATTCTCCCTGTCTCTAACTGGCTGCCTCCTACTCATTTTCCAAAATGTCTCCTTGTCCTGGAATCCTTTCCAGATGCCTCCAGTCTAGGTTGTGTGCTTACCACTCTCTATTGTGCCTTTCTGGAATCAGTCAGGCAGAGAGACTCTGGGGTCCTAATACTGCTGCTTTCCAGATCAAAGCCCACCAGTTGGAGACCCAGTCCAAATAACAGGTCCCAAATTGGAGGGAACCTTCAAGTTCATCCCTTCCCCCATTGGAAACTGGTCTGTTCTTGAGCCTCCCAGCTTCTAGGCTTTTGTTTGTTACTGGAACACCTACTCCACAGAGGGCTTTGATGGCAAAGGTGACAATGTCACCACCACTGACTCCAGCCTGGATATCTCCACCTAGATACCCCATGGGCAACCCAAAGTCTATGTATCCAAAACTGAAATACTAGAAAGCACTTGGGTTTGGGAATCAGACAGTCCTGGATTTGGATCTGTACTTTATTTGACACATGGAATTTGGGCAAGTTATTTTACCTCTCTGAATCTCAGTTTCCTCAACTGAGAGCCTGGAAGTTTTGGAATAGGGAATTGCAGTGATCTGGTTCATGTTTTAGAAAGATCCCTCTTGCAGCTGTGTGGGGGATGGGCTAGAGGGGAGAAACCAGAGGTAGTTCAGAGGCTGCTGAACAGAAGTGTTTCCAATTACCAGTCAGGCTGGCCTGGGCAGCGCACTCTCCACCGTGACCCTGGAGCCAACCTCATGCTGTTGCCTAGCAACTCACCTGCATCACCCAGGGATCTGAAGCTGGGGCCCCACCGAGGAAGGGGAAATGATCAGTTTAATTACAAAGTCTCAGGGGAATCGTGCATCAGTTCTTTCCTCATTCACTGGACTCCCACCAAGTGCCAGGCCCCATGATAAGTACTGGGAATTTAGAGGTGAATAAAACACTGCCTCTCTCCTCAAGGAACTCTCACATGTAGCAGGATGGACAGATATCTTCATTTATTTATTGAGTGCTCATAGACAATAGGAAGGATAAGTTGATTGTAGCATATTCACACAACTTAATAGTATACCCATAGCATGAGAATGAAAAACCTACAACTGCACAAAAAAGTATGGAATATTGATGAGTGAAACATATGAGTGAAAGTAGCCACACAGAAAAGAGTATATTCTATATGATTCCATTTAGATAAAGTACAAAAACAGGCAAAACTAATCTACGCTGATAGGAGTCAGGACTGAGGGCATGGAGGTAGTGACTGGAATTGGGGCATGTGGGGGGTTTCTGAAGTCCTGGAAATGTTCTGTTTATGGATCTGGATTCAGGTTCCATGGTGTGTTGTGTTTGTGAAAATTTATCAAGGCTGTGCACTTGTAATATCTTTGCTGCATGGATATTATGCATTGATAAAAAGCTTTTTAAAAAAGAAATATTTACTGAATACTTAACACAGTGTTCCAGACAAACGGACATTAAAGAGAAATTTATAACCCAGTAGGATAAATGCACATGGATCTGGAGAGCACAGAGAAAGGACTCCAGATCAATTGCACACCATCTGTGGCAAGGGGCCAGAAACAAGGCTTTCCAAAGGAAGGGCTTGAATCAAGTGGGAGTCTACTAGGCAGGGAGAGCAGGCACCTGAAACAGGGAGGAAGAGGGAGGAAGCAAGGCTGGAGGCCTACATGGGACCCAAACAGTTCTGAGGGTCTGGAATAACAATAACAATAGCTAAATGTGTGTGGTGTGCCATGTACTTACATGCTTTAATTTACTCCACCAACCACACAATGAGGTAAGTGCTATTATTATCCCCATTTTACAGATAAGGAAACAGAGGAATCCATTAACTTGCTTAAGATACCACGGTAAGTGACAGAATTGGGTTGCTTGCTCTCACCCTGCAGAGGCTGTGTGCTTGACCTCTGTACTGCTCTGCCTAGGTTATTTGGTCACAGACTAAGTCAAGGGAAGGGTATTTAAACAAAGGAGTAACGTGATTAGAGTTCTGTATTACAAAGATTACTTTGGATGCTCTGTGGAATATGGACTGGAAAGGGTAAGAATGGAGGCAGGGAGACCGAGGAGAAAGCCACTCCAGGAGTCCAGGTGAGAGACACCGAGACCTAAATGAGGGTGGAGGTCAAGGAGAGGAAGAGGGATTTTTAGAAGTCAGTGACAGAATCTATCTGCTTTGCAGTTTACACATACTACTAAAAATAAAACCAATGAGAAAGCACGGATTATAGCATTTTATTTTATTTCATCTTATGTTTTATGTTATGTTCTTTTTTTTTCAGCTTCAGGTGCAGAGTGAGTTAAACACTTCATGGGACACTGTTATGTTTGGTCTTGAAACTCCTCTTCCTTGTTTTATTTACTTATTTATTCCCTTTTACAAACTTTCCCTCACTACCACTATAGCAACTCTTCTAGTGTGTCTATTGTGTAACTGTTTCTATTGTTCTAGCAAAATGTGCATTTTCATTTTGTGTGCACATGTTTTGCATTTATGTAAGTGGTGCCGAGCTCTGTATTTCATCCTGTGTTGCACTTTGCATACCACACTCTATTTTTCAATATCTATCTCTGCTGCTATGTGTATATTTAATTTGTTGTTTCTAATTGCCCCCTAGGATTATGGAATTGGTTGACAATATAATGCTGTAGAACAGGGGTTCTTAACCAGAGGTCCTTGGACCCCCAAAGGGTCCATGGAAAGATTTCAGAGGGTCTGTGAGATTGAATTGAAAATTCAAAAAAAAATTATTCTTGGGAGCAGATGTTGCTCAAGCAGTTGAGCACTCGCCTCCCATATGGGAGATCCCGGGTTCAGTTCCCTGTGCCTCCCGAAAAGACGGAAACAAACAACAAGCAAAACAAATGATAAAACTAACTTAGGGAAGTCGATGTGGCTCAGTGGTTGAGTGTCTGCTTCCCACATATGAGGTTTTGGGTTCAATCCCCTGCCCCCAGTACCTAAAAACAAACAAACAAACAAACAAACACCATTATTCTTGTGGGAATGTGTTGGTGCGGGTGTGATATATTTATTAAATAATACACAGTATAGTGTGGACTTAGTAAGGCGTCCGTGGTTTTCACATGACTGGCAAAGGGGTCCGTGGAACAAAAAATGTTAAGAAGTCCTGCTGTAGAAAGTGCTCTACTTTCAGCCCTGTAACCTCTGCCTCTCTACTAACTTATGGTGTGAACTTGGGCAAGTCCCTTCTCCTATTTGGGTCTCAGCTTCCCCATTTGTAAATCAGAGGTGCCGTCCATGCATTTAACCTCCCTATTTTACATACAGGAAATTTTAGTCCAGAGAAGAAATATGATTTGATCAAGGTCACATAACAGTTATCAAGGGTTCAGTTCAATTTAGCCCACATTTTTTGAGTGCCAGATATGGCACTAAGTGCTTTGAATTCTTAAATAAGTAAGTCCTGATGCAGTCCCTCCTGCCTCCCAGGGCTTCCAAACAAAACTGTGTTAATTTTCCAAGACCAGGTGCTAAAATAGCCTGTGGGCATCTGTCAGATGTAGTAAAGATGAGGCAGGATAGAATAGGGACCTGAGGAGGAGGGACAGAAAATCCCAAGCCCCAATTCTCAGAACAAAAACATCCCTATTGGAATGCAACTTGCAACATTTTCACACAGCAGAAAGAAGGAAAAACAGAAAGGGCTGTTACCACCCACCTACTTTCATAAACACCATGCACAGTGAACATGCAGCAGGGCTCATGGACGGTGGCCAGAGGCCAATCTCTGGTCAACGTGTCCTGCAGAGCTCATGGACAGCAACCAGAAGCCAACCATCACCAAATACCATGCCCTAGAAACCAAACCACCCAGTGAGTTCCCCCACTTTGTCTTAAATACACCAGTCAGCACAGATCCTAACCCCTATGATAACCAATAAAACCAGAAAACCCTAGACAGAGGGTGCGTCTCTTCTTGAGCACACCCACACTCATGTCCTTGAGTGTGCACTTTCTCCTCATTAAATTCTTTTCTAACTTTCCTATAACTGTGGTGCGTCTCCGAATTCTTTCTTATGACGTGAACAAGAACCTGGAAATCAGCTCTGGCAACATATCTTTTGGTAAGCTAGCCAGGAGATTGTCTCTGGTAACTTTCTCCTCCACCCAATGAGACCAGTGAGTTTTTGGCTTCTAACCAAAGCCTGCCTATGCATTTCTCTCTCTCTCTCTCTCTGCCATTCCAAACAGATCTCTGGCCCTGCTCCCAAAGAACATAATTTTGTTTTACTCAGAGTTCTCTAGCTCTCTCTTCAGAGGTGGTAGGGGCCAGCCCCCATGCTGTGCAGAACCAAGGATGCTCTGGGCGGCGGATGACACTGAGGCAGGTTAGTATAGGGAAAGACGGAAGGTGGCTGAGACATGGCAGAGAACATGGCCGGCAGAGAACATGGCCACGAGACCCTGCCCAGAAACCTCCTGAGGAGAAGACTGCTACTAAAGAAAAACCCGGAAAGACCCTGTGAGACCCCAGCCATGAGATCCCATTTGGAACTCTTTCCAGGGTAAAAGAGAAGCCCCAGATACCTCCAAACAACAGACCTCCCTATTGGCCCCCTGAAAGCTAACTCTGTTCCGAGGGCCAATCAGAACAGCAAACAGCTGAGCTCCCTCCCCAACATTAGGAAAGGGGAAGAGTAAAAGTCTTAAAAAGGCCTAACCTGGGGCCCCATGCACCCGTCTCATCCTGCAGCATGCCCACAATCTATGCCTCAGATTGTGTACTCTGTTCTTGTTTCTTAATAAACTCTTTACTCCCTTGCCTACCCTATGGCATGTCCTTAAATTCTGTTGTGTGACATAAGCTAAGAAGCTAGAAGCCCAGAACCCAGAGCATTATGCTAACATATTTGGTGAGCCAGGCAGGAGACTAAGAAGCAAGTAACACTCCCTGACCCCCGCCGAAGACTGGTGAGTTTTTAAGTAAAGCCTGTCTGTGCACCTGAGACTCTCACCCTGGGCTCTGCTCAGAGGTTTGTTCCTTACTCAGCCCCCGGGAGGCCCCAAAATTCTTGTTAATCCATTATCTCTGGGGCCTCCATGGCTATTTGCCTGTAAACCTCAGATCATTTTCTGCTTTTAATGTGCCTCTTAATGTCTGGTTTAACTGCAAACTCGATCTCTATTCTCACTCATGGCCAATCTTTCTAAGACCTCTGCAAGAGTAGGCCAAAAGAAAGGTTTCAAGCCAGCCCCTCTTCTAGAAAAGAAAGTTCACCTTGGTAGTTTTGGTCGAGAACCTAGATCCAGACATCTCCCAAGTTCTAGTTCACCCCAGGAGCACCTGGGCACACGGTCTCTGTGATTTCTGGGATACTCAGAACCAGAGAAGCAACTCCAAATGTCCACCAAGACTTAAGTGGCTTGGGTGCTTCAGTTTGGAGGCTAAAAGTTCAGTCAGGCCAGGATCTGGGATGCTGGATCAGCTGACAGACTTTTTTTCCATTTCTCCCTAGAACAATGGGCGTGGCATCTCTAGCATTCCTGCAGACTCTCCATTGGGGTGTCTTATCAGGAATCAGGACAACCTGCCTACAGATGGTCTAAAAAGCAAGAGGCTAATCTTTTCCTGACACACCATGCCGCCTTAGTATGGCCAAAAGTGGCCTCTATATGGGATCCTGATTTCCAGCTAACCCTGTGTAAGAGAGAAGGAAAGAACAGACAGATCTGAAGGCCAGAGACCACGTGGTCATGTCTTTTAAAGAGATGAGGAAATACACTACCAAACTGGTCAATTATAAGCTCAGGGAAATTACTCAGAGGCAGAACCTAGAAACCCAGCCAGTCTACCTCAGATATCTGTAGGAAGCTGCGGAAACTTGCCTGGGCCCCCAAACTTCCATTAACTCCCTTTTAGAAACAACAACAATCAAGACCATGCCACCAAGATGGAGAAGGTATGGAGCAGCAGGCACTGGGTCTGGGATAGGCTCAAATTTTTTGGGTTATTTTTTTTTTTTTTAAGATTTATTTATTTTACTTTTATCCATTTTAACTCCCCCCACCCCCGTTTTTGCTGTTTTTGTGTCCATGCACTGGGTAGTTCTCTGTGTCTATTTCCTGCCCTCTCATCCTTCTCCTCCTGTCTTCATTGGGATTCAATCCTGGGAACCTCCAATGTGGGGCAGAGACATTCCTGGTTTTTTGGCACGTCTTGTCTTGGCTCTCCCTTGTGTCACTCTCCTGTTATGTCATCATCTTGCTGCAAGGTTCGTCGGGGCCTGGCGGCCTGCGCACCTTCTATATTTTTTCTTTATTTTACCAGGAGGTCCTGGGGATCAAACCCAGGTCCCTCCATATGGGAGACCAACCGGCCCAACCATCTGAGCCACATCTGCCCCCTAGGCTCACATTTTAAATGCACCATTAAAGGCACCATCACCTCAGGGCCATTCAAATCCAGGCTTCCTGTCTGAGGAACTTGGCCCCAAGCTGCCTCACCTCGGGAAGTGCTGGGACCTTGCCCCAGGGGAGGATGGAAGGGGCCTGAAGCCATGCATGAACCATCAAACAGGAGGAGCCTCAGGTGACACTTGACCTGGAAGGCAAGGTTGTTAATTTCTTAATTAACATGGAAGCCAATCACTTGGTCCTGGCCTGCACTCTGGATCTCTCTAGCCTCAGTTGTGCCTAATAAGGGGAATAAATGGGAAGTCAAGATCTAGGCCCTTTACTAAACCTCTCTCCTGTAGAACAAGGAACCTCCTCAGAAGCCATCAATTAAGATTAAAAAGCTCCTGGAGAAGCTTCCCTCAGATCTTTCCATATGCTAAGTGTGTAAAATTCTGTCTTCTGTTCTAATCTGTGCTCACTTTAATTTGTCAGTCTGCTCATGCCTAGGAACTCCTAAATCAGATTTGGGGTTCACCTGTTACAAATTGGATAACAGTGAAAGGTAACCAAAAAATGAGTCTTTAAATGTCACTATTATCTTGCAATTGAATTTGATGTATAATTCACAAGTGAAATTAGTTCAACTGCTGGAAAAGCGGGAAAACTTAGCAACATTCATGTTACTAATAAAATAGTTTTAGCTGCTTAACTAATAAACAAAAATGACTAATTTGCTTTAAAGTGAAAACTTACTAGAAACTGCAAGAGTTAAGATCATTATGCAGATGCCTTTATATTATAAAACAGCAAAGAGATAATATCTGAAATTGCTATAACTGGGTGGATCTAGCCTAGACCTACCATTTTGATGGTAATCTTGGACTAATTTACCTTTGTTTATGATTACTTCAGGTCTAGCCTCACCCTTGCTTATGCTTCCTATGGTAATGGTAATTATAAACTAAACTTATCTTTGATTATGGTTATTTTGAGACTAGCTTCTCCTCTAGACCTACTATTGTGATGGTAATTCTAAATTAAACTTACCTTTATTTATGGTTACTTCAAGTCAAGCCTCACTCTTGCATATGCTTGCTACTGTGGTGGTAATTCTAAGCTGAGTTTGCTTTTGTTTATGGTTATTTCAGAGCTGGCCCCACCTTTGTAATGGTAACTACTCTATTCTCTCCTGTTTGTAGCATGGCAACTTCTGCCCCCTATGGCTCAGGGAAAGGCAAATTTGAGACACCCTGTCCTTTCACTGGTGTTAATAGCCCTGCTTTCTCTTATGTTTATCCAGGTGTGGATTCCAATTTACCTACTCTACACAAGAGCCCAGAGGGACCCCATGACCTTTGAGGAAGCCTCTGTGTGGTGGGAATCCTTGGCCCTCTGGGTTGGAGGTCCACTCTTCCAGTCTAGCAGCCAGTGGAGTCCTGTCATCTCCAAGGACTGGGGAGTGGGAGGACCTCCCACCTTGAGCGTCAAGAATTCTGAAAGCAGCAGGTCATGAGAAAAAATTAATTTTCCTTGAGACTTCAGTGACCTCAGTGAGTGTATATTGGAAGTAGAGTTGCTCATCCAAGGTCTGTTAAAGTCAAAATGGCAAATGAGCAAAGTTCTGAAGTAAAGGAAAATGTTGTAGATTGCATTTTAAAGCATTAGGAACAATTTGGTTATAAGCCAATAACTAAAGGAACAAAATTCTTGTGCAAAACTACATGGTCACAGTGCAGATTAGAATAATTAGAAATAGCCTGCAAAGAGATCTTTTGAATATTATTTTATAGTGAAGCATATTTTGTTTATAAATAACATTAGTGAGTTGTATGTTTCTTTGTCTAACTCTATTTCAGTCTGTCCATTTGTTCAGTGTATATTTTCATGCATCAGGATGGGAATAGCAAATTAACAAATGGAAATTCTTAAAAGAGCTTGTGGCCGTTGGGCACTTTGATGTAATTATGAATTCCAAAAATATAATTGGATCATGCTTGTAAACTGATCTGTTAATCTGGGCATGATTAAGTTATGATTAGGGCGTTGACTGGGCCACGTCAGTAGGGCGTTGAGCCCCACCCCTTGGTGGGTGGGGAATCGAATATAAAAGGCAAGGCAGAGAACAGAGTAGAAGCAGTCTCTGAGAAGCAGCTTTGATGTTGGAAAGAAGGCCCCAGGAGAAGAGAAGCGAGCCATTTGCCTGATCCTCTACAGCTGACCTTGTGGAGGAAATAGGAGCTAAGCCCGGAGAGAAACGCAGTCCCTGGAAGAGACGAACCCAAGAAGCCTGAATCCTGGCAAATGTCGGCAGCTGTCTTGCCCTAACACATGGCAATGGACTGTGGTGAGAGAAGAAACTTTATGGCCTGGTATCTGTGGACTTCTACCCCAAATAAATACCCTTTATAAAGACCAACCCATTTTTGGTATTTCACATTAGCACCCCTTTTGGCTGACTAATACAGAGCTCTATTCAAATTATTAAAAAAATTAAATAAGTGCTTACTAGGCTGGGGAATTAAGAATCATAGTCTGTTCTGTAATTCCCTTATTTAAACTTTTTAACAGGTTTAAAATAAGAGTAATTAATGATTCATTTGTCAAATTTCAGTAAGTAAAGGAAAAGTCCTTGAAAGCTATGGAAAGACCTTTTCTAAATTATGATAAAAACAAATTAAACAATTATAACATATTCCAGAACCTAGAAGTCAGTATGCTTTTAATATTATTCATAGTTTGAGTTTTATTAAAGAAAAGAGGTTTTAGCCTCCTGTGAAGGAAGGAAAAAGAACATTCCTTGCAAAAACTATAACAGTTTCAATTTTATTTAGCTTGGGTGTTATCTCCCTAGGTTTATAGGACACTAATGAAATAAATAAGCATTATATGTATTAAATCTTTAAGATGATGAAAATTGTAAGTTCATGTTTAATGAAATATAGATCTGTCCTAAAGTGAAATGACTAGTTTTCACAGAACAGAATAAGGGATATAAGACAAGACTTTTAGATGGGTAAAGGTAAATTTCATTGGCTGCTAACTGTAATTTATTTTTTTATTTTCTTATTTTTTCTTTTTATTATTCTTTGCTAGCTGTAACTTAATAAGCTATTTAAAGGTAAAGTAACTAGTCTTTGTGGTTACAGTTAATTGTAAGAAGTTTGTAAAAGCATTGTCTAATCTGAAGTACTTAAATGGCTAATTCCAGAGAGCCATTATTAAATAGAAACTTAAATTGATATTGATTACAAAAGTAGCTTCATAACAGAGAAACCTGTCAGAGGCCACCTCAATCTGCATATTAAAGTGGTACTAAGGAAGATAACCTTTATTCCATTGGGAATCTTAGGTTTTCATAAAATAATGAAGAAAGTAGTTTTTCCTGTACTCCTAAAGTGAAATACCTGTTAATTAATGTAATCATGGTAAAGGTGTAGAAGTAAAAAGTAAAATACTAAAATAGTTAAGTTCATTTGATATGTTATAAACTGCATTGGAAGTATTTAGAAAGTGTATAAAAATTGAGATAGATTTCAAAATCGTCAAACTCTCTTGTGCATTAAAACTACGCCTTCAGTACACTGCATGGTGCCTCTCCATTTGAGTTATCTACCACATCTTGGCATGCTCCTGAAGTGGATGGAGAGTAAATTGCAGTTTCAGACTCCTGAAGCAGCCAGCGATGGCTCGATATGGCCTGGTTTACAATGGACATTGCCTCCAGACTGGCTCTGTTTCATAGTGCCAAAGGGTGCTATGCACCAGGCCAGTAAAACACTGGAGCTTCCCTTCAAGGGCCAACAGAGCTGCATCATGCTGGCTGTGTGTAGGACATACCAAGTGGAGCAATAATTACCAGAGTAATGTGAGTAGAACTTAACAAACACAATTGGCATTATGGGCTGCTCCCATGGAGAGACAACATGTATGGTATTGCATACCTAGAGCTTAGATTTATTAACTGCAGCTCAAAGAAGAACTTGTGCATTGATTAATATTAAGTATTGTACCTATATGCCTGATGAATATGATATCTCTTCTATTCTAGATCATATGCAGAGGGATACTGAACATGTTAAAAATCTTAGTAAACTTCCAGAATCAATGCCTTCCAGAACAAGATATTAGTCATGTGGGGATTTCATCCATTTCTAACCATGGGCCTATTCCCCTTAACCAGCAGGAAGCAGCTACAGAAGAAATACTATCATCCTTCAGCTCCCCCTAATAATAAGGGTATAAACTCTCTGAGGTGGGAGTTAAGGCAGGTTAGTATAGGGAAAGAGGGAAGGTGGCTGATACCCAGCAGAGAACATGGCTGGCAGAGTACATGGCTACGAGACCCTGCCTGGAAACCTCCTGAGGGGAAGTCTGCTACTAAAGTACAAAACCAGAATGACCCTGCAAGACCCCAGCTACGAGATCCCATTTGGAACTCTTTCCTGCATTAAAGAGAAGCCCTGGATACCTCCAAACAACAGCTCTCCCCATTGGACCCCTGAAAGCTAACAGGTGGGGCAACCAATCAGAACAGCAAACAGCTCGGCCCCCTCCCCAACATTAGGAAAGGGGAGGAGTAAAGGCCTTAAAAAAGCCTAACCTGGGGCCCCACATGTGTGTCTCACCCTGCAGCATGCCTGTAATCTATGTCTCAGATTGTGTATTGTTTTCTTGTTTCTTTATAACTCTTTACTCGCTTGCTTACCCTATGGTGTGTCCTTAAATTCTTTTATGCGACACAAGCCAAGAACCTAGAAGCCCAGAACCCAGAGAATTCTATTAACAACACCATCCTTGAAACCTGACTGGGGACATTCCCTGAGTCGCATAGAAATCCAACAGGAGCACAGAAGTCCAGGAGACCCTTCTCATCTTAAAACTACTTTCCTGCCCTCCACCTTTGCCTCTGCTCAGGTGAGATGTGGAATCCTCCAATGTCGCCACCATGTTTTCTTTCCCATTTACTTTCTAACTTTCCATCTATGTCACTTTATCTCCACTCTAATTCTGATTATCTCTTCTTTCTGCACCTTCTAAAACTTTCAAAGTGGTCATTACAGCACCACTTTATCTGTCCCTGGCCCTCTTGCAGTGGTCCCTTCTGTCCCCAGTGTGATGACCTTCTTAAATGTTGGGTTTGCAAGTACAATAATCTGGCCTGGCTCAGAACTCGGTCCCCACCCTCTCCCCCAGAAAGTAATGAAATCAATCCTAGGTCATTGTCTTGGCTGCCCAAGGGATTGGGCACAAACTTCAGTTGGAGGGCAGTAAATCCTAGTTACTTAAATATTTTACTTGGGTGCTGCAAGGGGTCTATTAAAGAGTTGTGTTTTGGTATAGGCCAGTTCCCCAATCTCTAGTCACTAGCCCTTGGACAATAATTAAGCTTCTTCCCATCGGCAGCATCAGGCAAGGGACAATTGTGTAACGCAAACCCTTTCTAGGGAGTGTAGTCAGCTTGGGACCCTCAGTCTGGAAGCTAGCACCAGATGTCCCCCAAGACCTAAGGAGCCCTGGGAACATCCAGTGGCATGGCCTCTGTGTTCTTGGGACACCAGGAACCAGAACGGTAGCACCAAACATCTCCCAGGGCCACAGCAACTTGGGAGCTTGGGTTTGGAGGCTAAAAGTTCAGTCAGGTAAAAGTCTGGAAAGCCAGAATGACTGACAAGCTTTTCTCCATTTCTCCCTAGAACAATGGGCATGGCCCCTAGCATCCCAGCAGACTTCCCACTGGGATGCAGCCTCAAGAACTGGATGAATTTATCCACAGAGGGGTTAAAGAAAAAGAAACTGATATTCTTCTATAACATCACATGGCCACAATATCACCTCAAGGACAATGACATCCTAAATTATAACCCATTCTTGCAGCTTTTGTGTAAAAGGGAAGGAAAATAGTCAGAGATTCCCTATGTCCAACTTTTCATGGCCTTATATCAAAATGCAGATTTAAAAGGATCCTGTAGGTTGTGCTATGCAAAGGGAGACGCACCCTCCCAAAAAAAAGAGCCTGGAGGGAAAGGTGATATTTTTGATGATCTTTTCCTTAGTTCCCCCCACCACACACATGGACTATAACCTGGTACCAGACCCCGGGGCTCCCTTGGACCCTCACCAATGACTTCTGCACCACTGTCCTATGTGCCTGGAGTTAGTCCTGCAGAACATATTAAGGGGCGGGGGCTTCTTGTCACTCAACCAAGAAGTCCAAAAGCCGCCTCTGTCCTATAAGGGAAATGGCAAATGGAGATGCGGGGACAATTAGAGTCCATGTCCCCTTCTCCATGACGGACTTAGCTCAATGTAAAAAAAACAGTTGGGGCAGTTCTTGGAGAACCCAGCTAAGTTTATCGAGGAATTTCAACACCTAGCTCTAGCTTTTGAGCTAACTTGGGAGTGTGTGCATATTATCCTGGTCACATGCTGCGCCCCCAAAGAAAAATGTCACATTTGGGCAGAGGCCCAGGGACATGTCAATAAAATGGAAGCCCAACAGCCTCAGCAACATGCTGTAGGAGCTGTGGCAGTCCCAGATATTGACCCTAACTGGGACTACCAAAGGGGACAAGCAGACCTAAGGAAAAGGGACCACATGGTAGCATGTTTATTAGAGGGAATGAGAAAATGTGTCACCAAACCTGTTAACTGTAATATGTTGCAAGAAATAACCCAAGAAGAAAAGGAGAACCCTGCCCTGTTCCAAGGAAGACTAGTGGAAGCTATGAAAAAGTATACCCAGGTTAATACAGACTCACTGGAAGACAGATTATGCTAAAAACCTATTTTATCAGCCAGTCAGCTCCAGATATTAGAAGTGCCAAAAGCTAGCACTAGGGCCCCACACCCCAATGAATTCTCCTTTAGAATCAGCTTTTTCTGTCTTCAACAACCGTGGCAAGGCCACCGAGGAGGAAAAGGTAAGGAGGGACAGGCAGAAGGCTCACTTTATAGCAGTCGCTGTTAGCGGCAGCCACCCCGGCTCGGACTCCAAAGTGTTGAGATCCTGCTTCAACTGTGGAGAGCTTGGCCAGTGGAAGAAAAACTGCCCCAGACCACTGCAACCCCTCAGGGAGCCCCCTGTCCCTGTCCCTGATGCAGGAAAACAGGCCATTGGTCTCAGGAGTGCACCGAACCTCAAAGGGGGGACAGAGCACAACCACGGGCCCTTGCGGCAGTGACCAAGGAGGATTGAGGGAGTCCTGAGCAAAAAGTGGCTCCTTGGACAACCCTGTGGAACATCAACCTGGAGGAGCCCCGGGTGACCTTTGATGTGGCAGGTAAGAATATTAACTTTTTAATTGATACAGGAGCCACCTATTCAATTCTTATCTGTCACTTCAATCAAACCTCCTTCTTCCCAAACCTGTCCGGTAGTGGGAGTTGATGGTGAATCTAAAATTAGATCCTTTACTGAGCCTCTCCTCCATCAAATAGGAGATCTAATAGTAAGCTATGAATTTTTAATTGTCCCTGAATTCCCTACCCCCTTACTGGGATGGGGCTTACTTCATACCCTGGGGGCATGCATCCAACTAGTAGGAATCAGTGCTCAAAAGAAGAATGTGGAGCCTTGTGCTAGGCCATGATTCTAAATAAGGAACTAGATGCCACGTCAACAGCTATACCCCAGGAAATAACTAGTAAAGTAAATCCTCTATTCTGGGAAACTTGGATGCCCTGTGGGCTCTCCAAGTTCCCCCAGTTTCCATTTCCTATAATGTCCAATTACCATATCCCCACAGAAAAGAGTATTGCCTAAAGAAAGAAACAATGAATGGGCTCAAGCCCATGATAAAAAAGTTTTTAGAAATTGGCCTCCTAATTCCCTGCCAGTCCCCCTGTAATACCACTGTACTCCCAGTAAAGAAGCAGAATGGCACCTATGGGTTAGGTCAGGACTTAAGCACAATTGACAACTTTGAAATTCCCATCCATCTGGTAGTGCCTAACCCTTATACTCCCACTAAATCAAGTCCCAGAAAATACAGCTTGGTTCACTGTTCTAGACTTAAAAGATGCCTTTTTCTGTATCCCATTCCACCCAGACTTCCACTTCCTTTTTGCCTTTGAATGGCTGGAGTCCAACTTTAAACCTCTGGTCCAGCTTACATGGACCGTGTTGCTGCAAGGGTTAAAAACTCAACAAATCATCCAGGAGCTCGGGAACAAAATCCTCCCCAGCCCCAGTTGTGAGTTACCTTTACCTAAAGTGAAAACCTGGCAGAACAGGCTTCTCCTTTTACTATGAAAATAAAAGAGGGAAAAAGAGGAGGGAAAAAATGCTGGCCGCTTTGTAAGCCTGCATTTCAATCATGGCTTAGCCCTGATAGCAACCAGCCTCTCCTGCCAACTTGCCTCCAAAACACTGTCAGAAATTTGTACTTGTAAATGTTTCATATTGTTTCTCACTGAAATACTGATTAAATAGTAAACTAAAGAAAGCATATATTTCTGAAAACCATTCCCTAAAAGCTAACAGTGTTCTAGTATTGCATGCTACTAGGTATTTAAAATGAAAAAAAGTTATGTATGCATATAACCAAATTGAGTTATTACTCTGACACGTTTGTTTAATTTTGATAGTAATTGTATGTTGTAAGAGGTTTTCTTGAAGACAGTTTCCAAAAACATTTTGGTAACTTAAGTATGTAAGGTATATAGAATGTGGCTTATTATTATTATTATTAAGTAAAAAAAAAAAGTAATTTTGTCCTAGGAAAATGACTGGTTATTAAGAAAGAGGGAAATGTGGGCCAAACAACCTAAGTGAATACAGAAAGTATAGAAGGTATGTGGAAAAAGAATTTTTGTGGTCAAAGTTGGGTAAGAGTTGATGGGTCTATCTATAACCTTTTAAAAGCCTTAATATCAAGTAGTATACTGATGCAAAAATAACATTTAATTCTCTGTCTCTTAATGTAACAAAGTTTCTTAAAGCATTAGTCTGTTTTAGAAGGTTACAAAGAGTTTTCTCCTGAATAATCAGTATACAAAGCAGAAAGTCTGTTTTATCAAAATAGCTTCTTGTACTTTAACCTTATCGTGTCCTTGGTGGTTTAAGAAAAAAAAGTCTTCTCACTCTTAAAGAACATACCGTTCAAACCTAGCAACTTTTAACATTTTGCTTTCTCAAAGTCAAATCCTGAAAAGTATCTTTTTATGTCAAACTATTGCAAAAGATTTGTTCTTTTTTTAAAGATTTATTTATTTTATTTACCCCCCCCCTTGCTGCTTGTGCTGCTGTGTCCATTTGCTGCGTGTCTTCTCTGTGTCTGCTTATTTCCCCCTTGCTGTGAGGTCTTGCCGCATCAGCCCACGGCGCCGCGCGAGCCGGCCTGCCCTCACAAGGAGGCCCCGGGAAGCGAACCCGGGCCTCACATATGGTAAACAGGTGCTCTAGCCATTGTGCCACACCCACTTCCTGCCGTGAGGTTGCTGCATCAGCCCACCGCACCGCTCAGGCTGGCGTGCCCTCACAAGGAGGCCTCGGGACGCGAACCCGGGCCTCCCATATGGTAAACGGGGGCTCTATCCACTGAGCCACACCCGCTTCCCAAGATTTGTTCTTTTACCTTGTAAAAAGTGACGTACTAAAAATAGTTAAGTTCATTTGATAAGTTATCAGTTGAATGAAAAGTGTTTAGAAAGTATATAAAAATTAAAAGAGAAGGACTTCAATATTGTCAGACTCTTGTGTATTTAAACCAAGCCCCCAACACCGTGTATGGTGTCTCTCCATTTGAGTTATTGGCTAGATTGGTCACTACGACCCCTAAAACAATAAAAGTATCTGCCACATCTGGTCATGCTCCTGAAGTAGATGGAACTATGCTGCTGCTTAGGACTCCTGCAGCTCTGCCAACAGGGGATGGCTCAACATTGCCTCCAGACTAGATCTGTTTCACAGTGCCGGAGGGTGCTATGCACCAAGCTTGTGGAACACTGGAGCCTCTGCAGTGTGCTGGCTGTGTGAAGGATATACCAAGTGGAGCAATAACTGTCAGAGTAATGTGCATAGAACTTTAAAAAATACTGTTAGCATTAAGGCCTGCTCCCAAGGAGGGACAACATGTATGGGATTGCAAACCTGGAGCTTAGATATATTAATTGCAGCTCAAAGAGAAATATGCACTGATTAGTATTAAGTGCTATACCTGCATACTTGATAAATATTGTAATATTTCCTCTATACTGGATCATATACAAAGGGATTTTGAACATGTTAAAAGTATTGGCAAACTTGATTCATTTTCTAAGTAGTTAATGAATTTGCCTATGAGATTAAAGATATGGCTTTCTTAAGTACTGCATTTATTTTCTGCTTGCCATATGCTTGTCTTGAAGAAAATGATTTTCTATTACACTGTTGCTTGGCCAAAGTATAAATTAGATAAAAGTGAAAAGTAACCTAAAATGAGTCTTTAAATTTCAATACTACCTTGCAATTGAATTTGTTTTGTAAAAGAAATCACAAATGGAATTAGCTTAACTGCTAGATTTGCACCAGTCAGTATTTCTCCACTATAGTGTGGCCCAGTAACACCTGCTCCTGGAGCATTGCTAACCTTTCCCTCATGCCAACTCTTGATCATCACAAACCTTGGAGTTCCTACTCCTGGGACCCCCTAACCAATTTCCCAGGAGCCCTTTCCTTTACTTTAGAACTGAAAATCCACCAACCTACTCCACCTCGGATTAGAGGGGCTGTCCATACCCAAGTCACCATAGCCCCTAATTAGACTTTTCCAATCTGCATGTTGTCCAACCAAACCCATGGTCCTCTCCTTGGGAAATTCCCTGCACAACTCTGTCAATCTATAATCCATCTCACCCTAAATAGTCACTCCTGGAACCTGGAAGTGTCCAATACTGGCATCAGCTATGAGAAAAGTAAGGCACAAAGAAAACCGAGGGCAGGGAGTGCAACCCAGTGTTTAAACTCTAACTACTTTTTAGAAGCCATCATAGATGAAGCCAAAGCCAAGTTTTTAAATAAATCCCATATCAACTGTTCACATGGTACCCAGTTTTGCAAAGATAGGCCTAACCCTAAGTTCTTTTTTAAAAAAAACACAACTCAATAAGACCAGTGTTGCAAGGTCCTCTCTAGCCTGACTGGTCCTTTTGTCACTCTAACCTGGCAGCCTGATAAAGCCCCAGGTATTTTATTTCATGAAAACAGTAGGGCCCCAACACCTTCACTCTCTCCCATCACTGCAGCCCAAATGACCCTATCTAAAATTCAATTATTGGCCCCAACCCCAATGGCAGTGTGATGGTACCTGCAGCGTAACAGGGCAGAAAAGTCGTATAACCTCCATCTGTGGTCATCTAGCCTCCCTCTTCTCTCAGTCACTCTTAAACCTGAGGAGGGATGGTTCTTTATCTGTGGAAATAAAACCTGACACAGATGATCTCTTCCAGGGTCGATGCATTCCAAAACAAATTTCTGATCATATGTGGATTTCACCCAGTCACGACCATTGCTATAAACACTCCTCCTCCTCACCCAAATAGCTTAGCTAGAAAGTTTTACACACTGTCAGGCAAGAACTACAATCCCTAATCAGTGGGAAGCAGATACAGAAGAATGATCCTCACCCTTCAGCTCCCCCTTAAGATAAAGGATGTACAACTCTCTCGGGGGAAGGGGGAGGGCAGGACAGAATAGGGACCTGAGGAGGAGGGAAAGAAAATCCCAAGTGCCAATTCTCATGACACAAACATCCTTATTGGAATGCAACTTGCAACATTTTCACACAGCTGTAAGAAGGAAAAAGAGGAAGGGCCCCCACCACCCACCTACTTTCATAAATGCCTCATGCAGTAAACATGCAGCAGAGCTTGTGGATGATGGCCAGAGGCCAATCACCACTGGTCAATGTGCCCTACAGAGCTCATGGACAGCAACCAGAAACCAATCATCACCAACAATACACCCTAGAAGCCAAACCACCCAGTGAGTTTCCTCTGCTTTGTCTTAAATACACCAATCAGTGCAGACCCTAACCCCCTATGATATCAGAAAAAAAACAGAAAACCTAGGGAGAGGCAATTATAACCCAGCAATGATTCTCAATCCTAGCTGCACTTTAGAATCACCTGGGAGACTTTTTAAAAAAATACGAATGCCCCAGGTCTTATCCCCAGACTTCCTGATTCAATTGATCTGGGGTGGGGCCTGGACATTAATATGTTTTAAAAGCTCCTCAGGTGATTCTAATGTGCATCCAGGATTGAAGATCACTACAATATAGCACAAATGCTGTTAAAGGAAAGTATAGAATAAGGGCACCTATCTACCTAAAGGTATTGAGAAAAACCTGAGAGAGAAAGTGCCTGTTGAGTTGGGTTTGTATGATGGATATCTTCAATCTGGCCCTTTAAATTCACTCTCTGCTCCCACTGTGCACCCAGTAGACTGAACCTGTACAGGCTGGGCCAATGGACTCCTTTGCTCCTTGGCTTCCACTTGGGCCAATAGGACATCCTAGCAGGAGATTGGTGAGAGGAGGAGAGGGAGGGCTGGGTAATTATTTCCCTGGCTATTTGCCTGCAAATTTGCCTTGGGCTGGCTGTGAAATTCCTCCAAAGATGACCACCCCTTTCAAGATGGCTTGATATACAAGACTCTTCCACCTTCAATAATCTCTACTCCCTCTGCCCACCCGTTCAGGTCAAGGGACATTAACAGCTCAGGTTTCTGAACTATCCTTTATTGTTCCCTTACACCTCACTCACATGTTTGAAATTAGCCCCTTTGTAAATAACACCCCCTCCCAAATTATCCTAATCTGAGAGTGTCATCTGTTTCCTATTGAGGTCCTGACTGATAAAGCCTGGAAG
>JAQZBX010038755.1:0-23289 GCA_029593785.1 Cabassous unicinctus
GTGAGCTTCCTCCCATGCATCCCCCATCCCTGACACCCCCAACAATGATCTTCCCCCACCGAGTTGTAACCGTTCTGTGATCCAAATCTTCTTCAAAGATGAAGCCATTACAATAGCTGAATACAATTAATAGGAAAATGAAATAATAATGATAAGTTTAAATGTAAGAGATAAAATATATAAAAATTTAAAAAACTAAAACTAAAATAAAATTAAAAGATTTGTTTATTAAAAAATGAACAACATAAAAAATTTTGTTGACCTTTTGCCTTAGCCTTTTTAAAATAAACCAAACACCCAATTAGCAAATTTATTTGGAAGGGTAAAGGGTCCTAAATACCCAGAAACATCTTTAAAAGGAATAACATGGTTGGAGGACTCTCCTTTTGCACTTTAAATCATATTGCATAGCTACAGTGATAAAAAAGAGCAAGGGACTGGCATAAATATAAGCATATAGACCAATGATTTTGAATTGATATTTCAGAAACAGATCCTTACATCTATGGTCAAGTGATTTTTGACAAGGTTGTCAAATCCACCCAGCTGTGGCAAAACATTCTATTCAACAAATGGTGCTGGGAAATCTGGATATCCATACCCAAAAGAGAGAGGATCCCTACCTCACACTTTACACAAAAATCAACTTAAATATCAAGACCTAAATATAAAAGTGAGAAGCGTAAAACTACTAGAAGAAAATATAGGTAAATATCTTCAATTCCTGGTGGTATGTGGTGGTTTCTTAAACCTTACATCAAAGTATGAGCAACAAAAGAAAAATGGATAAATGGGACATCTTAATGCTTAGATTTTTGTGCTTTGAAGGACTTTATCAAGAAGGTTTGAAAAGTCAACCCATTCAATGGGAAAAAAATATTTGGAAACCACATATCTAAAAAGGGGTTGATTTCCCTGCTATATAAAGAGATCATATAACTAAACAATAAAAGATCAGGAAATCCAATTAATAAAGGGGCAAAGACTTGAATACACATTTTTTTTCCAAAGTGGAAATATAAATGGCTAAAAAACACATGAAAAAAAAAAGTTCACTGTAACTAGCTACTAGGAAATGTAAGTGAAAACTACAGTGAGATATCATTTCAGACCACATAGAATGACCTTTGTTTTTTTAAGAAAACCGGAAGCAACAAGTGCTGGAGTGGGTGTGGAGAAATAGAAACAGTCATTCACTGTTGGTGGGAATGTAGAATGGTCCAAACCCTGTGAAAGACACAGGAAGCAAAATATAGAACTGCCATAAGATCTGGCAAACCCTTCACTGGGAATATATCGAGGAGAATTGAAAACAGGGATTTGAACAGACATTTGCACACCAATGTTCATAGCAGCATTATTCATAATTGTCAAAAGGTGGAAACAACAGAAGTATTCATTAACCAATGAATGGATAAATAAAATGAATATATATGCATACATGATGGAATACTATACTGCTGTAAGAAGAAATGAATTTGGGACACATGATAATGGGGATGACCCTTGAGGGCATTATGTTAATTGAAATAAGCCAGACACAGAAGGACATGTATTGTATGGCCTCACAATATGAACTAAATATCAAAAATAAGCACATGGAGTTAAGACCTAGAGTATATGTTATTTGAAGACAGGATGAGGTCTGAGAAGGTGCACCAAAGCTTAATATATAATTTTTAATTAGGTTGACTGGAAAAGTGTGGAAATGAATGGAATTGATCATAGCACATCATAGTATGTATAACTAACATGGCTGGTTTATAAATGGGAGTGTGACTGAAAAGAGTAGTCTAGGGATATAAATGTCAATTGAAAGAAAGCCAGAGAATAATCTAGGGATTAAATAACAAAGTGAACCTGGAGGTGAATAAGGATTGTGTTTAATAATACAAATACAAAAATATTTTTCTATGATCTAGAATAAATATCTGTCTTTATTACAAGGTGGTAAGAATACAGTGATGCATGGGAAAAGCAATGTAACTTTTTGACTATAGTTAATAGCAATATTATAATATCTTGCACCAATGTCAACAAAGGTACTATATCAATGCTAAGGGTCAATATTAAGGGGCATGGGATTTTTTCTTTTTGACTAAGAAAAATGTTCATAGATTACTTGGCAATGACTGCACAAGTCTGTGATGAAAGTGAGAGTCATTGAGTGTACTTTGGATAGAATGTACAAGACATAAGACTGTACAACACAGTGAACCATGTGGTGGAAGATGGACTGTAGTTAACAGTACAACTCTGAGAGTGTTCTTTTGTGAACTATAACAAAAATACAACACTAATGAATAGTGTTAATACTAGGGGGTGTATGGAAAAAATATAGCAAGTGTACACTATGGATCATGACTAGTGGTAATAGTTTGATCATGTTCTTTCATAATCTGTAACAAATGTTCCACAACAATGTAAGGTGCTGGTGGAGGGGTGATGTATTAGAATTATGCACATTATGCATGAATGTTTTGTAAGCTCACAACTTCTTTAATAAAAATTTTTTAAAAGAGAAAAAAATTCAGCAAGGAAAAAAATCCAGAGATAAGCAAAAAAATTAGTTTAAAATTTGCCTTCGAAATTTTTTGATATGTATTTGTGTTCTACCAATTTCATTTGTTTAATCCACTCACAAAATCACGTGGTCCTTAAATTTCCTTTATTGGTAAAGTGGATATCAGGATAAATGCCTGAGTCATTGAATAAATTCTTATTTGGAGATTTGCACATACCTTACATTCTTAGGAATAGGATTTCTTCATTAAAGAAATGGTGATATTGCCAAGAGGAAATGGATAGATGAGCAGAAACTTAAGTAAATTATGGAAACTAGAGATGTGAGAATGGGAAAATATATGTGCCCACCTCCCCAAACAGTGTGTTGGAATCTCCAGTTTCTTAGAGTAGGTGATGTAACTCTACTAAAAGAGTTGATTGGGGCCTCAGAGAGGCATAAATTAGGGATATGGTGTGGAAAATCAGAACAATATCACAGTATACATTTTAAAAATGAAAACATTTAATTATTAAAATGATTTCATAATGAATTTTGGCAAACATTATATCACTTCCTTGAAAATTGCCACTCAGCAGAGTGGGATTGTGTTCTACACCAACAACTTCTCACCCAAATGCAAGAGATAGCCAGAAAAGGCCTTGGCACACCTCTGGAGACCTATGCTAGGGAAAACAATTAATGGTGAGTCTTTTTTAACATTTGCTTTTTAACAATCTTGACCACTTGTTTAACTGAGAATGCACAGTCACTGTGGCCAGTTCTGATTGGTTGGGGAGAGAGAATACAGCAAATGGAAGAACAACCCATAGAATATCCATATAAGATAAATTGAAATACATTTAGCATAATTTTATGGTGTCTTAAAAATACAAACCAAACTATTTTTATGTTAATTAGAATATTGAATAAACTAGGCTGACAATAAAAATATGCAATCTGAGTTTCCGCATATGAGAATTCTCTTTCATTACACTTTTTAGATCCTCAATAGAGAGGGAGAGATTTGTGAATTGTCAAGGAGAAAAATAGCAAAATTAGAAAATAAGCAGAAATTTTACATTAGATGCCTAATTGGAGACACTATTTCATAAACATTCTATTTGATAAAATATTTATGAATCTTCATGTTTCCTAAATGATGGTGTGTGTTGTGAGAGACAATAGCAGTGTAATATTGATTATCAAGATCATTTAGTGTTCTATAAAGTTGGATGGGGACCATTATATTAACATTCTGAGGATATAGCCCCATAAAATGCCATTTCATTTTGATGAGAAAAAGTTTTTTGAATGTGTTTGTTGACATCCAGCAAAAAAAATGGGTGTCTCAGTACATGAATCACAAGGAATTGAATTCTCCCATCAACCAGAATGAGCCTTAAAAGCTCGTAGATTACATGGTCTTGCATTTCTAACCAAATTTCTTATAATGGATAATAACAAAAATTCATTTAAACTTCAGTTGAAGAAATAAATATTAGCCAGAATAAATAGTTATAATTTATGTGTCCTTAAGAGAATTTGCCTCTCACAAATTCTCATTTTATATCTCTAATCCAAATAGAAAACATCAATCAATAGAAATAAAATGAACTTATTACACATCCAGATTATATAGAAAGTATAATAGACATTCTGAGTGAGGCCTGTCCTCCTTCCCTTAGACCTACAAATAAACCCTTTGATTAGGCATAGGTATATTAGTCTGGCTACTGCAATGCGATAACAAATACGGGGTCAATTCTTTCTCTGAAGATCCTGGAGATAAAGGACATTCCCTAGCAGATTGTGGCCTGTTGGAACATTCCTTCCTCTTTTGCTCAGAACATTGTGTAAACATTCACAGGAGACTGGCCAAGTATGTGCATTATTTTATAGCAGCTGGCCCACCCCTCTGGTAACATCTGTTCTTGATGTTGTTGCCTACATTACATAAAAGGGGTGTATATGGACCACATCTCGGCTTCATCTGTGAAGTCAGACACACAGGCCATGGAGATCAAATCCCACTAGTGAAGCTGACTTTTCTTTGTCCTTTCTGAGTTAATATTGTTCCATCTAGTGCCTAAGATATGTGTTTTCTTGATGATCCTGTCATCTGCATGAACTGTTTGTTCTCCTCCATGTGGTGAGACTCCTCCCTTATAGGTGGTAATTGATGTCTTGTCCCCAGAGTTTGTATGTCAACAAAACACTGCATGGCATGGTGGAGCTGTAAGGATTCATCAGTTCAGTCATCAAAGAATGGTACCAGCTCCCTGGTGCATAATTCACTGACTGAGGTGCTGGCCTCCCTCTCGCTGCATGAACACAAGTGAGATGTAAGCAATATCCATGTGAACACAGTATGTGTGGTGTATAGGGGCAGAGAGGCAGGAGGTGGATCCTAGGAAGAGTAGGGAAATTATACCCAGGCTGCTGGACACCTGCTGATCCACAGAGTGTTTCAATGGTTGAAATGACTCCTAAGGGGAGTTTGGGACCCCATGCAAGGAGCTCCACTGAATGAGGGCTGATTACAGGTCCAAAGTTAGACTTTTCAACACAGAACCATATCAATATTGCTTACAATGTAACCATTGAAATATTTTCTTGGAAGTTAAATACATTAGTGAAAAGACAGATATGGGCAAAAGACATGAGAGCTTCATGTGGCTTCTTTAGCACATCTGTTCAGACTCAGATGTCTCCTGGGGAAGCTAACTACTGACACCCTGCTGAAATGTATTTTTGCCTGCATGGATCAGGACAGCCAAGAAGACATGGATGAAGGCAAACACATGCCACTCTTCATTTGGAAAGTTAGGAGAATGAGAGTGACATACCAAACTGTGGGTGAAGTCTCAAAAAGTAAATCCCAAGGGAGCAGACATGGCTCAAGAAGTCGGGTGTACTCCTTTGACATATGGGGTCCTGGGATCAGTTCCCAGTAACTCCTAAAGAAGATGAGCAGATGCCACAGCTAGCAGACAATGCAACCACCAGGAACAGAAGTGGCTCGAGTGGTTGGGCACTCTTCTCCCACAAGGAAGGTCCCAGGTTCAGGTCCCAGTGCCTCCTAAATAAGACAAGAAGAAAAAGAGAGATGAGGGGTTCATTTCATGAGGAATAAAAACTTAAAGAATTTTTTAAATGATTGCATTAAATTTATATATTTTTAAAAGTAAATTCCCTGGACACTGTTCATGAGTCCCTAACTGCCCTTCAAGTAAAGACATGTGGCTACATCATCCCATTCCTGGTCAGGATGTTGAGACAGTCCTGCCTTGTATGGCATTGAAGGCATTAATAAAATCAGGGCCTGACCAAGGTTATACTTCCATATCCTTTCTATTATCCTCAGGAACATTATTGGGTAAAGTGGTACAAAAGATCCACCTCAATGCCTTGCTTTGGGGTGGAATTAGCAGCACAGCATCAGTCATTTTCACTGAGGTAGCCAGGAAGATTGAAGCTGAGCAATGGGAAGCTGTGCCAGCAAACAATAAAAGGAACACAAAGAACTACCAAGGAAAGACAAAGGAGTGGATGAGATCAGCCCACCCACAGGGCAATGTGAGATTAGTTATCAAAGCAGATGATAGACAATGAATTGAATGGGTTCCCTATAGAAAAGCTGCCAACATTATTGGGCAGAAGGTGGTCTCTCTAAGTAAGAAATAATGACCCTGTTATACTGCATAAAAGAGTAGGAGGAAGAGGGCACATATGCATGGAAAGGTTTACAACTCTGCAGAGCTGCCCAACAAGCACCAGATGCAGCTCAGGAAAGAGGAACCCATACGTTGTTAAGGCCACTTTGTGCATAAGCCAGAATGGTAAGAAAGACAATTCTGATGGTGATCATGATGAATTGTGTAGGAAGGATGATCCCCATCACTTGTATTCACATCTTACTTATTCAAGAAGAATGCTTAGGGAGGGAGCCAAGGAAATTGGGTCCCTGCCAGGGATTAGAAGCCGTATGTCACCATTAAGGTGGATGGGGAAAGGGAGTATGCAAACCATCATGGGTCTCTTAGATACAGGTGAACAAGTGTTGAAAATCACAGGCTTCTTTAAAGAAAGCAATAAAGTGGATAACAAAAGTCATTCTGACAGATGATATGACTTTATTCATGGACAAAACTGCAAAAGTTGAAGGAGATGAGTTTATCATAGAAAAAACAATTATAGACACATACTCTGGATATGGGAAAACAATTCTCATGCATACTGTGGCAGCTGGCACCACTGTAGAAGATGTGGAGGAAAGCCTTTGGAAAGTGTTCAGATATCTGACTAGACTCCACTCAGATCTAGATTCCTAATTTACAGCACAAGTGATCCATAAAAGGCATATTCCTGGCCCAGCAGCAAAGGGGTGAGAGGACACTGGAACAGAAACAAATAGCAACTACATAAAGGTCATCAGAAAGAACTTGTTATGTGGTGAATTCATCTAAAGGTATTTGTGCAATGAAGACTTCAGTGTAAGGAAAATTGCTGGAATGTGTATTAGGAAATATTCAACTTTGAGGGAGTGGAGGATTAAGGAGTTCCATGTTTAAGCTACAAATGCAAAATCCTGATCTCAATAGACCCAACCACTCTTTCTATTCTCCCACCAGAATGCACTCCCCCAGGGTGGTTTGTGGTCCAAGCTTCAGTGGTTTTATGGGAAAAGCACCCTGTTTCCAAATTGGAGGTGAGGCAGGTTCCTTCCTACCGCAAATTGGACATTCTGAAAATTGGACCTTCTGAACATTGGCATTCTAAAGACTGAACACTCCATAAACCTTCAATGTATTTTTGTGTGCTTGCTTGGTGTGATCTCTATGTCCCTGTTGGCAAACATTGTAATAAAATACTAAATGTATGGAATGACACAATGACAGATTGTGGATTCTGGAGAGTTCTCTAGGCCATGAAACCACAATTCTCCATGACCCATGTATTTTGTTTTATTTAAATAGTTTCCTTTTTAATTCCTTTCTAAAATTTATGGCAATATAAAATTGTACTTGAAGATCACTATTTTTGAACCATAAGAATCTATTTCTAATGCATGTTTATTTTTACATGTTTATTTTCATACTTGCCATGAACATATATAATACTAAGATAACAGTTAAGAATCATAGTTTTATGTTATAAAGGTTTGAGTTAATATTCAATGTTAAATTCTGATTGATTCAAATCTATTCTTAGAACTGCATAAAAACAAAACTAGAATTCAGCTAATGTATTAGATTGTTAGCAACAATATTTGTTACTTACATATATGCAAGTACCATTCTATTGAATTAATTTCACTTCATATTACTTCTAAAAGAATACATCATTCAGAATACCAAGATTACTTCATAATTC
Organism: Cabassous unicinctus; assembly: GCA_029593785.1. Classification (NCBI taxonomy): domain Eukaryota; kingdom Metazoa; phylum Chordata; class Mammalia; order Cingulata; family Chlamyphoridae; genus Cabassous; species Cabassous unicinctus. The sequence continues at coordinate 7,880 of JAQZBX010038755.1, forward strand.
TACATTGTTATCATACATAATTTTAATTGTAACTCTTCTTCAGAATTATTGACAGTTTATTGCGTGCTAAAATGTCCATATAATTTTTTTGCACTATGAATTTTCTGAGGTGAAATCCAGCTGAAAATTTTCCTTAATTGACTTTAGAAGTGTTTTTTTCTCCACATAAGAATATAATTGCTAAGTAATAAGTGATAGCTGAAGACATGCCTTCATTCATGAAAGTGATAAGAATTTAATACTCTGTGAATTCTCACTTCCTCTATGAGTGTTGCTGTATGAATAAATGACTTTGTGTGATTTTTCATGAAAAACATCTCCAGTATGAATTATCTGTCATTCCCTCCAGGGGCTTCATCCTCTGGCTAAGACTTGTCTATCAGTTGGAACAGTGAATGAAGACACCACATTTTCTTTACATTTATACTATGAATGCTCATTTTGTAAATCATGAGACCATCTACTAAAGGCTTTGCTATATATATAGGTATCATATTGATTCTCTCCAGTAAGAATTGGCTTAAATTAATGAAGTAGTCAGGATGACAAAAAGTTCTACCAGATTAATTACAGTGTTTATTCAGTGTTTGACTTCTCTAGTATGTCAAAGGATAACTCAAGGCCTGGAATCTCATCCATATGCAAAACATTTATATTGAGATCTCTCAACTAATCTAAGGTCAGAACATAAGCTGAAACATTTCCTATACATGGTATTCAGAGAGTTTTCCTCCAGTTTGAATTCTTTCATTCTGTCTAAGGTTAAAAAAGTAAATTAATGTTTTCCCCACATAGATATTTTTTAATAGTATCTCTCCAGTGTGAATTTTCTCATGTCTCAGGAAAGAACATTGAGTGAAGGCTTTTCCACACAGAGTCCATTCATAAGATTTCTTTTGGCTGCGATTTCTCTCATGTGGTCTTAGGCTAGTATCATAGGTGAAGGATTTCCCACATAGATGACATTTATAAGGTTTCTTTCCAGTGTGAGTTCTCTAATGTCTCAGGACAAAACAATAATTGAAGGCTTTCCCACATAGATGACATTCATAGGGTTTCTCAATGGTGTAAGTCCTCTCATATCATCTAAGTCTACAATTGTAGGTGAAGACTGTCCCACATCGATGACATTTATAAGGTTTCTCTCCCGTGTGAGTTCTTTCATGTCTTCTCAGAACAGAACACTGAGTGAAGACTTTCCCACATATATGACAATCATAGGGTTTCTCTCCAGTGTGGGTTCTCTCATGTTGCCTCAGGGCAGAATATGGAGTGAAGGCTTTTCCATATAAATGTCATTCACATAGTTTCTACCTGATATAAGTTCCATTGTACTGTGTAAGGCCAGAGCATTGAATAAATGATTTACCAATTAGATGACATTGATATGATTTACTTTTGTTGGAAATTTTCTTTTGTTGATGATAAGATGACTAGCCACTGAGGGCTTTTCCAAATAGATTGCTGAAGTAGGGTTTCTTTTGTGAGTTAACATGTTGAGTCATTCTGGATCTATGAGTAAAATCTTCTGGCAATTGACTACATGCAATGCAATACTTTTGGGTATGAGATTTCTGCCTCAGGGTAGGAGATTAGAGGTCATAAAAGATTTCTCCATAAAAATCAAGTCATTTTCATGTGAATTCTATGCTAATCACTTAGTGACAGGCTCTAATTAAAATATTTCCCATGGTAGTTACATGCCATGCCTGCACATAGGTACTCTCTTCTGTAGTATCACAACTGCAGAGCATGCTAATAATTTTTGAAGACATTATAATGTTTCAAATATTAAGTATATGAGTCATGTTTATGGAATTATCTTTTCATTAAAAACCCAGGTTTTACTTTAATGTTCAAGTTAATTTTTCCCTAAATTCATACTGTCACAACCTTTTTGTGAATTAGCACTTAAAAATAACTTATTTACAATTAAATGATTGAGCTGAACTCTTAACTTATTCCACTTATAGATATCTACTTGGAATACCAGCATTCATACCCACAAAATTTACAAATGACATGATGGTAGAAGTGTCTTTTCTGCAACTATGTTAAAAGGATAGCATTTTTTGTTTTTCAAGGCCTGATGTCCTGCCTGAAACAACTGGAAGAAAAACAATGAATTCCCTAGACTAACATTAGGGAAATTAAAATGTTGAGAAGCCTCACATGGTGCTGTAATTGTTTCAAATATGACAGTTACCTTGGAAAAAAATATCAAATTAAGGGGTATTTTATGCAGTAGAAAAATAAAATACTGATAATTTGTATAGATTTTTAAGATTGAAATATAAGAAAAATTATTTAAAAGATTACATTTTGGGTAAGTAAAGAGAGGGATAAACACCTAGGAGGAAGACCAGGAAAAGAGCCAATGCACTGAAGTTTTAATTCAATAATTCATAAGTATCAATCTCTCCAAAGCCACAGACACTTGAATATAAATTAATATTTTAACAGAATAATCACTACATCTGAGGAAAATTTCACCAATATTGACACCTGCATTTCAAAAACATAGCTCAATTAAAGAAATCTGCGGGTATTTTAAAGAACCTTCTCACTCAGTGACCAGACTCCTCCTTTTCATGAAGTACAGGTTCCTAGAGATCGCCTGAATTCTGGTTTTAGAAAAATCCAAGTTATTCTCTTCAAAGTTTCTCTCCATGCTCCAACTGGGGATGGCCATCAAATTTGCAGACCAGATGTTCTGTTTGTGGGAAAAATTCATGAAATCTTAAGTCCTGAGCAGTTCACTGTATTATCAAACCCAGGGAAGGTAACTGTCTTAGTTTCCTAGTCTGCTTAAGCAAATACCATGAAAAGAATTGGCTTTAACAATGAAAATTTATTAGATTATGGTTTTGGGGCCAGGAAAATGTCCAAATCAAGGCAATATCAAGGTAATTCTTCCTACTAAAGGCTGTGGCATACTGAGGCTGGGTGCTGGTGACCCTTAATCCATAGCTTGTCACATTGCAATGCACATGACAGTGTCTCCTTGTCTCTTTATTCTCTTCTGGTTTTCACTGATTTCAGCTTCTTCTGATGGCTTTCGCTCTGTGTCTGAATTTTACTATCCTATAGAATTCTTCAGTATCAGGATCCAGTTTCACCCTAAATGATGTGAGACACATTTTATCTAAAGGAAATATATCAAAAGGTCCCACTTGCAATACATTTATACCCACAGGAATGGATGAGACATAAGAAATATATTTTTCCCAGGTACATACAACTTCAAACCACCACATTCCAACTTCTGGACACAACTTAGAGAAACCTAGAGGAGAAGTTATCTGCTTCTAACATACAACTGAGGGACAGGATAGGATAAACATTTCCATTCCCATAAGGAGAAATTATAAAGAAAACAAGGGTCATGGGTCACAAACAATTTCAAAACCTTGCAAGGCATACTGAGTTAGATTTCAAGGACTAAGAGTCATGTATGGAATGATGTTTGGTCCTCCAGAACTGAAGAAGTGGCAGTCTTACCCCTTCCAAAATCTCATGCATTAGGCATGCTCTCTGCAAACACCAAAATGAAGGATTCATCTTCTGAGAATGTTAGGGTGGTGGCCAGTCACTCTACAATCTCCAGAGAATATGCTCAACACTCTCAGAACAGTGTTGTGGCCGGCAAAATGTCTGAAATCCCAAGGAAACAGGTTCCTGTCTTTCACAACAGTAGAGAGGGAACACTCTTTGTGAACAATGGGGCAGCATAGACCTACTCCAAGACCCCTATTATTCAGAATGACAAATATCAGAGATAAAGAGAAGTTATTGAAAGCAGCAAGAGAAAAGCAAACATCGCATACAAGGGAAACTTGATAAGAATCAACCTATCTTCAGAAACCATGGTGGAATGAAGAAAGTGGTATGATGTATTTAAGGTATTGAAAGGGAAAACTACCAGTCAAGAATTCTGTATCCAGCAAATCTGCCCTTCAGATATGAAGGGGAGTTCAAAGTCTTCACAAACAAACAAACAAACAAAAAAACCCTGATAGAATATATTACCAAGAGACCAATTTTACAAGAGATACTAAAGGGAGTGCTGCAGCCTGAAAGGAAAAATAAGGATGAGAGACTTGGAGAAGAGTGTAGAACTGAAGATTATTAGAAAGGGTAAAAATGATAGCTAATAATATGCTATGGGAACAGAAAGCTAGAGGTCAAAATGGATGAAGTAAGTAATCCCTTTAAAATTATAGCATTCAATGTGGATGGCTTGATCTCCCCAATCAAAAGACACAGACTGATAGAATGGATAAAGAAATATGAGTCATCTATATGTTGTCTACAGAAGACTCACCTAAGACATAAGTACACAACCAGGTTAAAGGCGAAAAGTTGGAAAAAGATATTCCACACAAATAGTAACCAAAAAAGAGCCAGAGCAATGATACTCATAGCAGACAAAATAGATTTTAAATGCAATACAAGTAGAAGAAATAATTTTTCTAAATATGCATCTAACCACAGTGCCCCAAGATATGAGGCATACACTGCCAATGCTGAAGGAAAAAATAGATGTCTCTACAATAATAATTGGAGATGTCAATATACCACTCTCAGTATTGGATAGAACATCTGGGCAGAGGCTAAATAAAGAAACAGAGAGCCTGAATAATATGATAAATGAACTAGAACAAACAGAGCAGAATATACATTTTCAAGTGCACATTAATCTTCTCCAAAATAGACCAAATGTTGGATCAAAAGACAAGTCTAAAACATTAAAAAGATGGAAAATATCCAAAACACTTTCCCTGATCATAATGGAATAAAGCTGGAAATCAGTAATGGATAGAAAGAGGGAAAATTCATAAATACATGGAGATAAAACAACACACACAAACAAACAGTGGGTCAAAGAAGAACTTGCAAGAGAATTCAGCAAATATCTTGAGATGAATGAAAATGAGAACACAACACATCAAAACCCTCAGGGACACTGCAAAGGCAGTGCTGAGAAGGAAATTTATACCCATCAATACTTACATTAAAAAATAAGAAAGCTAAAATTGATGATCTAACTGCACTCCCAAAAAAATTAGAAAAAGAAGGGCAAGCTAATCTCAAAATAAGCTGTAGGAAAGAAATAGTAAAGATCAGAGCAGAAATAAGTGAAATTGAGTACAAAAAAAAAAAAGAAAGAGAGAATTTAAAAAATCCAAATATTGGTTCTTTGAAAAGATCAACAAAATCAACAAACCCTTAGCTAAGCTGACAAAGAAAAAAGAGAGAAGACACAGATAAATAAAATAAAAATGAGAAGGAGGATATTACCACTGACCCCATAAAAATAAGGGAGATTATAAGCTGATACTATGAACAACTGTATGCCAAAAAACTAGAAAATGTAGATGAGATGGACAAATTCCTAGAAACACATGAACCACCTACACTGACTTTAGAAGAAATAAAAAATCTCAATAATCCACTCAGAAGTGAAGAGATTGGAACACTCATCAAAAAACTCCCAAAGTTGAAAAGCCCAGGACCAGATGGTGTCACAGGTGAATTCCACCAATCATTCAAAGATGAACTAATAATGATCTTGCTAAAGTTCTTCCAAAAAATTGAACAGGAAAGAACGCTACCAAACTCATTCTATGAAGCCATCACCCTAACACCAAAACCTAATAAAGACACTACAAAAAAAAAAAAAAGAAAGAAAGAAAGAAAGAAAAATTAGGGGCCAATATCTCTAATGAATATAGATGCAAAAATCCCCAACAAAATACTTGTAAACAGAATCCAAAAGCAAAATAAAAGAATTTTATACCACAATCAATTGGTTTTTATCCCAGGTATACAAGGGTGGTACAACACAAGAAAATCAATTAGTATAATAAACTACATTGATAAATTGAAGAAGAAAAATCACAAGAGCCTCTCGACTGATGCAGAAAAGGCATTTGATTAAATACAACACACTTTCTTGTTAATAACACTCCAAAAACAGTAATAGAAGGAGGCTTTCTCAATATTGTAAAGTGCATATATGAAAAACCTACAGCTGGTATTGTAATCAATGTTGAAAGACTGAAAGCTTTCCTGCTGAGATCAGGAAAAACAGGATGCCCACAGTCGTCACCATTATTATTCAATATTTTTCTAGAAGATCTACCTAGGGCAATTAGGACAGACAAAGAAATAAAATCACCCAAATAAAAAAGGAAGAAGTAAAACTTTCACTATTCACTGATAACATGATGCTATATCTAGAAAATCCTGAAAAATCCACAACAAAACTATTGTAATTAATAGAGTCATTCAGCAAAGAGTTGGGATAAAATTTTAATATGCAAAAATCAATAATGTTTGTATACACTACTGATGTGAAACCTGAGGAGGAAATCAGAAAAAATATTCCATTTATAATAGTGACTGAAACAATCAAATGTTTAGGAATAAACTTAACCAAAGACATAAATGACCTGTATTCAGAAAGCTACAAAACATTGCTAAAAGAAACCAAATAAGACTTAAATAAGTGAAAGACATTCATGTTCATGGATTGGAAGACTAAATATCATTAAAATGACAATTTTATCCAAACTGATTTACAGATTCAAAGCAACCACAATAAACACCACAACAAACTTTTTTGAAGAAATTGCAAAATCAATAAAGAAATTTATTTGGATGGGTAAGAGGTCCAAAATAGCCAAAAGAATGAAGTGTTAGGACTTTCACTTCATAACTTTAAAGCATATTACGTAGCTACAGTGGTAAAAACAGCATGACACAGGCATAAGGACAGACAGATTGACCAATGGAACTGAATTGAGAACTCAGAAATTAACCTTCACATCTACACTCAAGTGATTTTTGACAAAGCTATTAAGCCCACCCAGCTGGGCCCCAACACTCTATTCAACAAATTTTTCTGGGAGAACTGGATAGACAAATCCAAAAGAAAGAAAGAAGACCCCTATTTCACATCTTATACAAAAATTAATTAAAAATGGATAAGGAATCAAATATAAAACAATAACCATAAAATTCCGAGAAGAAAATGTGGGAAAATACCTTCAAGATCTTGTGGTAGGCAGTAGTTTTTTAAACCTTGCACCATCGCAATAGCAACAAAGAAAAATTAGATAAATGGAACCTCCTCAAAATTCAACAATTTGCACCACAAAGGACTTTGTCAAAATGGTGAAAAGGCAGTTGACTCAATAGGAGAAAATGTTTGGCAATCACTTATCTAATAAGTGTTTAATATCCATGATATATAAGGAGATTATACAACTCAACAATAAAAAGATAAAGTATCTGATTAAAAAAATGGACAAAAGAAATGAAAACTGTCTAAAGAAGAAATAAAAACAGTGAAGAAACAAATGCAAAAATGTTCAACATCACTAATGGTCAGGGAAATGCAAATCAAAACTACAATGAGATATCGTTTTGCACCTATTAGACTGGCCACTATTAAAAAGTCAGAAAAATCTAAGTGTTGGAGAAGATGTGGAGAGACAGAAATGCTTAATCACTGTTGGTTGGAATGTAGAATGGTACAGCCACTCTGGAGGATGATTTGGCAGTTCCTAAGGAATTTGAATATAGACTTGCCATGGAACTTGGCAATACCTTTGCTAGGTATATACCCTGAAGAACTGAGAGCAGTAACATGAATAGACATCTTCACACTGATGTTCATAGCAGCATTATTCTTGATAGCCAAAAGTTGGAAATAACCCAGGTGTCTATCAACTGATGAATGGATAAACAAATTGTGGAGTGTACATATGATGGAATATTATGCAGCAATAAGAAATGAATTCATGAAACATATGACAACATGGATGAACCTCGAGGAAATTATGTTGAGTGAAGCAAGCCAGACACAAAAAGAGAAATACTGTATGATTCCCTATTATGAATGAAATATATTATGTGAAATATAAATATATTATGTGAAATATGAATATGGGTAGAAATGCATATATGTCTTTTTCTTTGAAGCTGAACAAATGGAAGTTAATACTACAATATAGTAATATCAGACAAAAAATATATACTAAGTAAAGGAGACCAGACAAAGAGTGCTACATATTTTATGATTTCATTTATATGAAATATAAATATAAATCAATTTATAATGATGAAATGAGATTAGTGGTTATGTAGATCTGAGGAAGGAATGCTAGGGGGTGTGAAATCTTTACTTTTGGAGTAATGAAATTTGTTCTAAAATTTTTGCAATGATATATATACAACACTGTGATTATACTAAAAGCCATTGATTAAACACTTTGGATCGAATAGCCAGAAACAACAGCTATATACAGTGGAGGAAGCATAGAGAGATTGTCTGATTTTTGTTTATTGAAATAGTGAAAATGTTCTAATAATGATTGAATAATGATTGAAGTGATGAATGCACAACCATTTGATCATACCAAATACCATTAATTATACACTTTGGATGAATTGTATGTTTATTGATATGTATCAATAAAATTGATTTGTTTGTAAAAACAATATTGACAAACTATTTTTTTCTTCTTAAGAAAATAGAGGAATTCATAGATGGATAGGTAAATTTTAGAGACTCACCCACTGAGACCACATGGCAGATACTCTCCAGCATCAAATCTCTGAACATTTTTCTGGGATGTGTCCAGCAGGACCCACTCTTCTTGGTTGAAGTCTATAATTCCATCTTTCACTTTTACTACTATTTAAAACATCATGGACATTCAGTTTCATAGAGGGTCATCTCTACCAATGTCCAGACTAGAATATTTGAAAGAACAACAATGAGGAAGTGGTGACTGCAGAAAGATCAAACTGAGTTTGAGTTTCAAGTAAGGTCATTCTCAGTCCTGAATGGTCATCTGTGCTTCAAACACAGAAGCACATACATATATTGAATATTTAAAATTCTATTATAAAATATAAATACAGACAGTTCAGCAGAACAAACCCTAGAACCCTGAGACTGCAGTACTGTAGGATGGTCCTAGCCTGATCATTCCAGAAGTATGAGACCTCCCAATCTCAATTTTCATTGGGACCTCAAAATACCCATGTTCATTTTCACTCCTGGAACTTCTCCAACTCTTGATCCACTCTGGTCTCACCAATTCTATAACAATTTTCAGAGGGTCATGAATTTTACTCTAAACATTATAATCCTTTTCTTGAATGCACTCCAAATTAAAAAAAACAATATTTTAAAATAATTTCTTCCATTTATAATGTTTTAATCAAGCTTACCTACAAATTTGGAATTTGGGCTATTTGGGGCCAAGTGGGAAAGGAGAATTTTAGTTAAGTTTTTTGAAAAGTTTTCAAAATGTACAACTATATATGAATACTTTAAGAAATTAGAAATTAGGGGAATATAAAGGATTCCTCTCTTCTATTACCTAACCCTCACTTTTCCTTCTCTCAACAATACACAGCCCTGTATGCTACCTTCTGTAACACTGCATTGATTGAACTCATCTACTAAAACAGCCTCCCTGCTGACTGTAAACTTCTCTTTGTACCTCTATCACCAAAGTTCACTGCATACCTAAGCTAACTGCAGGCATTAACATGATTAGTGAGTACTTTATTTCTCCAATGAGGAAATAGGCTGCATGAGAAAAAAAGCCCCTCTTATCTCTCCAGTGAAAACAGAGACTTAATGGAGTCTGGAACAAATTTGTGTAATGTTGGAAAGAAGATTGCTCATTGATCAACCACTAACATATCAATCACCATTCAAGAGGCCTGGATAAACTGAACTGCAGCTCAGATATTTGAATATCTTCTAAATGAGTTTAGAATATCCATGCCAATTGGACAAAACTGCCCATCTGCTGACAACACATGGGCAATTTCAGTAGAAGTACTTCCAAACACACCAATGGTTGCATTGGCAATAGCAGATTCACAAGCAGATAAGCACAAGGTGAACAAAGTTGAGAAGGAGAAAGAAGCTACGAACTCTGGTCTTTTTGGTCTCTGATATTTGGTCTATGTCAAACAATAAATTTTCTCACCACCACATTCTAGATCTTGTCCCACTGGACAACACCAAATATTCAAGAATGTATTTCATTTGGTGTTGATCAATTCAAAGACTTTTCCATTTTCAGAGATCAGGGAACATCATCATACAAATCTAGTCCTGAAACTTGTCTACATAAGAAAATATTAGAAGTAAATGGATCATAATATCTCAGAATCTCCAGAGATTAGGAAGGCCAGATAATGTAGAAAGAAGAATTTGGAAAAAAAATCAGTTTCCACAATATATTTTAGTAAAGCTGCAGCTGAAATCTTATATTAATCCTCCTCAGCTGTAACATCCCTGCATTTCATAATTTATAAAGGTCTTCTATACAGTAAATTCCCCCCTGAAATACTGTTAATAAGTACATGCCTTTCATGGACAAAAGATAGCATTGTCAGAAAGAGAAGTCAGATTAATTTACCCATTTGTACTTGAGCCCAGAAAAAGAGTGATTGTCTTAAATGTTTTTGGATATTTATATATTTGGTTATTTAATCCTCAAAGTAACCTGCTGATTAAGGCTAGTTATCTACTTAACAAATTAAATAAACAGAAGTTCAGAAACCTTTAGTAATGTTAAAAGTTACATGGCTAGAAAAACACAGAAGAGTTTTTCTGATTGTCTGCCTTGTTCAGATTTCTTAAGGCTTACACCTAGGTTTTATCTGCAATGTCACTTATCATTATGATAACCAGAAAGTCACCAACCCATTGTCAAAATCTCCTCTTTATATACTTTGTTTACACAAGTACACCCCCTTCACAGGTTCTCCTACCATACAGAAAGCTTAATAGAATTGAATTCACTCTGCAAACATCAGCTTCTAACTCAACTGATGCTTAAAAGTATCATCCACATACATTCATTTCAACAGAATTTGAACATTTCTCATGTCCTTCTGAATATTTACCACATCTGTCCCCAATAGGAGTGACCCCAACTACCTGCTTTGTCCATGATCATATGGACACAGAATCTAAGATGTTGAAAGGAACACAGAGTTCCTTTCTTTTAGGTCACTCATGTAATTTAACATTATATATGTATTTGTTTCTTTGTTCTTCCTACTGGCATAACTGCATAAAACTATTCCCTTAATGATTTTAGGCAAATTTACCTTTGAAAAGGTAATGAATTATGAATCCTGAGAAAATTTATGTCCACAGTAACCTAAACTAACCTAACTTCAGACAACCTGGGCCTAAATGCCTGCAGTCAAATCCAATGATTATATTCTGATTAACAAAATCATTTACGAAATAAATAAGACTGCCTCCCAGCAGTTAAAATTTTCTTCCATATTCACAACTCAAACAGACCAAAAATGCCAGGAAAGCAAGACTTATTCATCATCCTTTCACCACATTCCAGTGCTCAGAAAATCTTTCTTGCTTTAGAAAAAGGATCATTTTCATGGAGGTCTCTCTTTATGCAGTTGATAATGCTATTAGTCCTGTAACCTAGAAGATATACCCTGATTAATTCAGATGACAGTGAAGATACATTTAATAAGGTCATGCCTTCTTTAACACAATCTTTACCCTCAAATTAGGGAAATCATGTAGATAAAATTAAATGAAACAGATTGTGTCCTTTAATTTCTTCTAAAGGTCACAATATCAATATTTATATCTTTTCCCACAGGTTTTGTGGATTTTGTGCTTTGTGGATTTTGTGCTGAGATATTACTCTAGAGTATCTACAGGAAGAAGCTCCCTGCTAGTCTCCACTTAGAATGTTTAACAGTGTAGAATCAAAGGTAACATGGAATAAATTATGACAAAATATATTATACTTCATATATAATAACTATAAATGCAATGATGTAACATTCCATACTTCTATTTTTTTTAAATCTAAGGGAAACTAAATCCTAAAAAACAAAATATTCAGATTCTCCCTAAATTTTAAGAAGCTATTAGCACTCCCTGGCCTGGGAGTGAGAACCAAGAAGAGGGAGTGGAGTGAGACATGGCCCCACAGGCACTCTGCGAGGTAGATATGAGGTGTCCATAATAGGCTGCAGAGAGTTCTCTTCCTCAGAAACCAACAGATGAATGGGCAAACATGAAGTCCTTTCCTGCTATCCAAATTGCTATCAACCTCATAGTAGGGGCCACAGGGGCACAGCATGTGTGCTGACTGGATAGCCATTTGAAATGGTGAAAGTGAAGATGCAGACATTCCCTGACCTGTACAGGGGGCTCATCAACTGCTGCCTCAAGACCTACTCCCAGGTGGGCTTCCAGGGCTTCTACAAGGGGACCAGCCCAAAGCTGATCACAAACATTGCTGAGAACTCCATCCTCTTTATGTGCTATGGCTTCTGCCAGCAGGCTGTGAGGAAGGTGGTTGGACTGGAAAAGAAGGCAAAGCTAAGTGACCTACAGAATGCTGCTTGGCTCCTATGCTTCTGCCTTTACTGAACTCATGAACTGCCCTGCTGAGCTTGTGAAGTGCCACCTACAGACAATGTATGAAATGGAGACATTGGGGAAAATTGCCAAAGGCCAAGTTCGGTCTGCTGTGAAGAGCATCCTTAGAAAGGATGGCCCCTTGGGCTTCTACCATGGTCTTTCCAGCACTTTACTTTGAGAAGTTCCAGGCTATTTCTTTTTCTTCAGTGGCCATGAGTTAAGCCAATCAATTTTGCATCAGGGAGATCAAAAGATGAAATAGGCCCTGTCCCTTTGATGTTAACTGATGGAGTTGGTGGAATTTGCCTCTGGCTGGTTGTATACCCAGTGGATTGTATCAAATCCAGAATTCAGTTTCTTTTCATGGCTGGAAAACAAGTAGGATTTATGAGAACCTTTCTAAGTGTTGTGAAAAATGAAGGAAAAACAGCCTTATATTCTGGACTAAAATGTACTATGAATAGCACATTACCTGACAATGGGGCACTGGTTTTGTCATATGAATACAGCAGGAAGCTGGTGATGAGCCAGTTGGAAGCATCCTGGCATACCTGGATCCAAGTACATATGTTTAGGGGTTACAGTTCATCTCAGGGTTTCACAGAGTTCAAGACTAATGTGGAGTTATTTGGCTTCATGGGAATTTTGTTTTTGTCTTCCCTTCTTCTAAATCTTAAACTTTATGGAAGGACCTCTATTAGACATTATATAATTTCTGCCCATGATTGTACTTAAGTAGAAAGGTTTTTCCTTTTGTCCTTGTTGGAATATACAGGCAATTCCAGTGACCTTAAGTACATTCTCTGACAGATCAAATATAGGTATATCAGGGCTTTTACATAAACCGATATATATGCATACAGTTTGAATGGTTGTGTGTTGAGTGAAACAATTTGGATCCATGTTTAAACTCAGATATCACAGAAAAACCCAGCATTGACTCTATTCTGTAAAGATGGTTATAAATGTTTGCTTAATCCATGTAAGATGTAGAGTCTCTTTTAAAGTCCACTTAACATGTGCACTATGCTAAACAGTTAAAGTTTTCAAGAAGATTTAAGTGGAACTTGAGAACCAAAATATCCATCTAATTTTTTCCCCTAAAACATAATATATTTTATTCAAATTAAAAAAATGAAATAAATGTTTATGGATGATAAGAAAATCTCTGAAAGTAATCCCACCAGATTCTTAATTATTTTCCTTCAAGAAGTCATGTGGGGAGGAGAACAGTAGGATTGCCAGTGTGATGTATATGTACAAGAGTGTGTCACTTGAGGTTGCATTATTTTGAGATTTTAAATGCAATCATTTCTTTATATGGATTAATATAAACTAATCTAAACTAGTCATTTAAATACAATCTGTCCATTTGTATGAATAAAATAAAATGGAAAGTATAATTTAATTCTTCATTTTAAGAGTACCATTATTTGAATATTTTTCTATTTTTAAATAAAAAATTTTTTAAAGATAGATTACAAAAATGTTACACAAAATTTATAGGGATTCCCATAAGCCCCACCTCTCACACCTCCCACAACCTCTCTCAACTTCCCACATAAACATCCTTCATTAGTGGGGCACATAACCTGCAATGGATATACACATCTTGGGGCTCTGCCATTAAGCATGGACCATATTTCACATTGTAGACCACACTTTCTCCCACACAGTTTTGCATGTTATATGATGATATAAAATGGCCAATATCTATCATTGCAATGTCACTCAGGACAATTCCCAAGTCCCAAAAAAGCCCCTGTATTACAACTGCTTTTCCTTCTCCCTGACCCCAGAGCCTCCATTGGCTACTGGCTCTACCTCAATGTTGTAATTTCTTACATTGCTTGAATCACAATATGTCTATAGTAGAATACCAGTAAATCCACTCTAGTCCATAGCTCTTTCCCCAATCCTTAGGAGTCTGGGATGGTGATGTCCACTCCACCACCAATTGAGAGGGGGCTTATATCCCATGGATAAGATGGAAGGGATTAACCTGCCTGCACCTGCAGACTCTTCATTCCCTGAGAATGGTGGTTGTCCATCATCATCATCTCCCCACCAGGTGTCCTGGGTGAATGCAGTCAGCTGTAGACTAGGATTTGCAGCTCCAAAAAGATTCCAGGCCCAGCTCGCACATGGACAACCCAAAGACTCCAGTCTCTGGATGTACACAAACCAACTCTGGCACCAAATATAAGATTGTATACAAGGGACAGATGAACCGTGTGCAGGGAGGACATATTTGAGTCCAACTCTGTCACTCTCAAGAGCACAAATTCCAAAGGAGGGCCCAATGGCAAGGCTCAAAACTCCAGAGCTATCCACCCTGACATAGGACCTGATTGTCACCAGAGTCCTCAGGAGCCTCTCTATTTGGGGTGATATCCACTTTAGAGCTCTATGAGGTCCTACTGAGATGTGCAAAAGTGTTACCACTGGGATGACCTCCTGACTCACTTTGAAGTCTCCTAGCCACATAAACTAATTTGTCTTTACCCTTTCCCCCTTTTATTCAAGGCCTTTCTCCAGTCATATTGCAGTTGGCACTTGAGACTAATCCCTTGGTACCAAGAAGGTTCATCCCCAGGAGTCATTTCCCATGCTGGGAGGAAAGTAATGCATTCACATGCTGAGTTTGCTTTAGAGAGGGACTACATTTGAGCAACAAGGAAGCTCTCAGGAGGCAAAACTTAGGCACCCCATAACAATAAGCTAAGTTTCAGTTTCTAGAACAAAGACTGATAATGCTAGTCATCAATAACAAGAGCCCATCAGTGGATCATCCTCCTTTGCCAGACACTGTCCCTGCACTTGGGGGACTGTTGCTGCTCCCTTTCAGAGTGTGGGAGAGCTCTCCAGGATGGGAATTCAGTATTCTATCATTTATTGAGTGATTCTCCACCCACTGTGACCATGTCTTGTGAACATTTGAACAATTTTATATACCTTG
>JAQZBX010038756.1:0-23336 GCA_029593785.1 Cabassous unicinctus
AGACAGAGAGAGACAGAGAGAGACAGAGAGACAGAGAGAGAGACAGAGACAGAGAGACAGAGAGACAGAGAGACAAGAGAGAGGTTTTACAAGCTGATTCTAAAATGCATACAGAAGTGCACAAAAGCCACTGACAGCCACGCCCGAGGAGAGCTGGGCGGGCTTCCCGCAGCAGGTGACAACTCGGGAAGAAGCTTTAGTGACGGAGCTGGGGGCGAGGAGGCGCTAGGTCGGGCATGGAGACCCTCAGAGGGCCGCGGAGCCCAGAGCAGCTGGGGTGAGGGTCGGCTGGGTGCCTGTTCCCACTGGGCACGGTCGAGGGATGGGAAACTGGTGCCCACACAGGGAAAAATGCTCAGTTCTTCCCCACGTCACAAGGAAATTGACTCCAGCTGGATGATAAAGCGAAACATGAGCAAAATCATGCAGCATTTAGAGACAGTACAGGAAACCTTTGTGACCTCAGCATGGGGAAATGTTTCTTAAGCAAGATCCAGAAAGCGTTAACACACGTGAAGAGAGGGGCACGATGGTCTACACTGACATAAACTGCTTTGTTCACCAGAAGACACCACACAGAGAGAGAAGTCACCTTCAACTCACAAAACGGACAAGAACTCAAAGCCAGACCTTAAAGACGTGCAGATTGGCGAGAAGACAACGCGACAGATAAATGGGCAAAACGCTTAAACAGCGCAAGGAGGAACCCAAGTGGCCAGCGGGAACTGCAGGGACGTCCAGCCCCCACATCAGGACAACGAAAGTCAACCACAGCGACGAGCCCACCGCCTGGCAGAACGCGGAGTGGAAACCAGCGGCACGTCACGTGCAGAGGGGGATCTGTGGGTGGCAGGCGCTGGGAAGGGCCCTGACCGCGCACGCCAGGAGATGCCAAAGAGGGGGGACAGCAGCTCCGTGCACGTCGCAAACCCGAAGCGGTAAGGGCCGGTAAAAAGCCGTGCAGCGCCACTGCGGGTACCGCATGGCCGCGAGGAAGGGCAGCGGCAGCCCTCACGTATCGAGCTGTTCCGTGGATGGAAAAGCCAAGAAGCCTCTTATTTAGGATGTGCATAAAGGGTGAAGACGGAAAGGAAAGGGGGGCGGGCGCGGGGGCCTCAAGCATCAGGGGAGGCGTGCTTCTGGTCCTGGGTTTTGGTTCAGAGTCACGGAAACAGCACACGTGTGTCACGGTAAAATTGCAAAAACTCAGAAAAAGCCAAGGGCGTGCCTGCCTGGGCCCTTTTAAGGGGCGGCTGTTCCCTTGTGAGTTTGGTTGCCCTGAATTCTTTCCGGAAGAATAGGCAGGCCCTGAGAGGCGCCCCACGCCAGGTCCCTGGCACAGGGGCACTTTCGGAAGGAAGCAATTTTGGAAGCCGCGAGCACATTTACTGTGAGTTTGGGATCTTGAAAGTCAAAAACCTGCTAATTTTCTCAAAATTTTCACTTGACAAGCTATTTCCCCGAGGACATGGCAGTGCCTGAGGCTGGGGCATTGCTGTTTGCACGGGACCGGATTTGCAGGTCAGAAGACCACTCCGGGTTTGCCCAGGCTCGCAGGGCTCCTGCCGAGCCAGCCGCTCCTCCCCGTCTCCTGGGCTGGTCCCGGTGAACAGCTCAGCAGGGACGGGGCCGGCCGCGCCCAGGAGGGGCCCCGCCTCCCGCCTGCAGCGCTGCTTCTCTGGGGCTCAGGGCAGGGATTGCGCTCTTGCTCGGCGGTGCCCCCGTTTCCTACGGGACACTTGGGACATAAACGTGGCGCGCCGTGTCTGTGCTGGCTGCCGAGGTGACGGAGGACCCTCTGACCTGACCCTCGGCCACGGGCAGAGTCCCTGGGCAGGTGTCACTCCTTCCGTGAGCGGCAGGTACCACGGGCAGGAGGTGTTGGGACGCTCAGGTCCAGGAAGCCTGGGAGGGTCATTTCTAAAGTGTCTGGCTTTGTTCTGTTCTGTGTTTGCGCAGCCAGAGGCTGCCACCGACTCGGAGACCCTGCCTGCTCCGTGAGCTCCTGGCAGGGCAGGTGAGGGCCCTGGAGGCCTGTCCCAGGTGGCCGGGGGCCGCCAGCCCTCCTGCCCTCGCCTCTTTCGTTAATATAAAAAATGTGGCAAACACGTTGGCTCCTCCCCCACGGCTTGTAATGGGTTTTTCTCTGTTACGCTTCCAATTACACCAGCCGCCCATATTCATTAGATGCAAAGCTAACTTTCCGCCAGCAAAGCGGCCTGGGTGAAGGGGGCAATGAGGGAATTTCCTTCATTGCAGAGAACTGCGTCTCTTATCCTGGGGCAATGTGCCTGTAAGTGCAGACAAAGACTAACTGGTGATAGGCGGGGGTGGGGGACAGGAGAGCTGAGGCCAGCCACGGGGCCGCGCCCCACGTGGGGGGGCGTTCCACAGGAACCCCTGCCCGTCTTGGCGAGATCTTGGGGAGCGTCGCCTCTCCGAGCCGCTTCCCTGTCCTCCGTCCACCTGCCCGTCTGTAAGGAAGAGAGTCACAGGCCCGGCTCACGGTGTGAGGACGATGGCGAGTCCCCAGGAAGCCCAGGCCCAGGGCCGGCCCAGCGCGGCCCCTGCCGGACGGTGGCCTCTGACCCCCGGCCCGCGGCCGGCGCCCGGGCTGGGGCTCCCCTGGCACGGGTCTCTCCGTGTGGACCGCCGCGGAAGCTGCCGCCTGCCATTTCCAGGTTCGCTTTGTTTAAAGGGAAGTGAGAACTTGGACGCTGGCCAGCTCGTGGTGCAACCCCCCGATGGCGGCAGCGAGGGGACACGTTCCAGGCGCGCCCAGACCCGGCTCATCCTCCCGGCCTCCAGAGCTCCCCGGGTCCACCTGGCTTTCACGCGCACAGCTCTCTCCGAGCGTTCCTCGCTCCTTGGTCTAATTAAGTTTAATTAAGGTGCCCCTGGGCTGGGGACACCGCGGGCTTGTTGCCTCCCTGGGGCCAGTTCCAGCCTTTTGCCCCCTCGGCACTGGGTGCCCCTCCTCCCAGAGGGCCCCGCCTGCCAGAGTGTTTTGGTTTTTATTTACATTTTATTGTGGATGTATATATACACGGTGTAAACGTCCCCACGCTAGCTGTTTTCAGTGCACAGCGCGATGCCTTTTCTGCATTTACAACACTGTGCTGCCGTCGCGACACCGGTTCCCCAGATGGAAACTCTGCCCCCAGCGGGCCGCAGAGCCCCTTCCGCTCCCCCAGCCCTGGTACCCTGGGCGGACTTTTGGTCTCTGAATTTGCTCATTCTAGACATTTCACATCAGTGAAATCACACAACTGTTCACGCTATGTGAAGGTCAAGGTGTCTCCTTGACCGTGGTTACGGCGGGATGCTGTCCCACTGCCCAGGGGGTCACGTTGCCTTTGTCCCGTCACCTGCTGACAGACTCGCGGGCTGCTCCCACCTCGTGGCAACTGTGGACAGCGCTGAGGACAACGTCGCCGTGTGGGCGTCTGTCGAGTCCCCGTTTTCAGCTCTGGGCGTACCCCAGGAGTGGGCGTGCCGTGCCGCACGGTGAGTCTGCGTTTACCTGTTTTCCATGGGGCTGCCGCATCCCACACCCCACCAGCAGGGGCTGCGGGCTCCGTCTCCCCACCCTCGCCAGCACGTGCTGTCTCCTTGTTTTCGAGTGGCCCCGGGTGGGCCTGGCGTGGGTCCTGCGGCTGGATCCGCACTCCCGGCAGCTGATGATGGCAAGCATCTTCCCGCGAACCTTCGCCCGGTTCGCGTCTCTTCACCAGCAATGCCACTGGTGAAGGAAACAGGACCCTGCCCTGAGCGGGGCGCCAAGGGGAGCAGGGCAGGGCGGTGCAGGTGCCGCGCAGCTCTGAAGGACGTGTCTCTGCCTGCTAGGCCCGCCTGAGCCCTGCGGGTCCCCCGCACCTGGCGGGGGTGGCTGAACAGGCAGGAGGAGAGTGAGGTCGGGCCACTACCCCTGGCTCTCCCCTGTGGCCCCTCCCCTCCTGTGACCCTTCAGCTCCCCCCTTGTGGCCCCCAGCTTCCCCACTGCTCCCTCTCCCACTTGTTCCCTGAGGCCCCCCAGCTATCCTCCTGCAGCCCCCTGAGCCCTCCAGCTGACCCCCTGCACCCCCTGGCTGCCCCCTGTGTCCCAGGACCCCCCATAGCCCTGAGCTGCCAGGCCCCTCTCCCGCCTGTCCGTCCAGCACTGCTATCTGCCCCGCCTGGCCCCGTGGCTAGGCCCCCACTGCAGCTGGCCCCAGGGTGCTGGACTGCCCGCCCTGCCTTCTTGAGTAAACACCCCTCTTACCCGCTTGAGTGAGCCCTGCGGACTGCTGGGGTGGGTGCGGGACAAGGTGGAAGAGTGCGGTCTGGGCATCAGGGAGGGCTCCCTGGAAGAAGTAACGCCTGAGCTGGGACCTCGGTGATGGAGCTGGCTCTAGGGAGGGAACTTTTGCCGAGGGAGCAGCAGACGCTGATGCTGGAGAGGACACCGTGTCCCGGGGCTTGCAGTGCTGGGGAGGCCCCCACGGAAGAGCAAGCCCCTGGGCAGCGCCCCCCACATCGAAGCCCAGTCCCGCCCCCGAGCTGGGCCGCACGCTGGACGCCTGGTCACACCCATGATGCTTTTGTATGGGTGAGGAGGGTCTCTGGACACTGAGGTCCCCCGTCAGCCCTCGGAGACAGCGCAGACTCCCTGGGGAGCCCCGTCCCAGAGGGGCAGGGGGCAGGCTCTCGACTGCTCCTCAAAGCCCCCAGACCAGCTGGGCTCAGAGCAGCCTGGCCGGCTGGCTGCTGGTGGGGGGCCTGCCTCTGGGGTGGGGATGCCATGATGTAGGCCCCCAGCCATCCCTCAGCCCATTGCCACCCTGTAGAGATGACGGAGGAGGGGGCTGGCTCACCTGGGGGCCTGGCTGGGGGAGCCCTGGCCACAACCTCTCAGGGTGACGCCCCCGCACGCCCACTCTTCTCTCAGCAGTTAACTGAGGAGGGGGCAGCTCAGCCCCCGGGGGGACCACACACCCTTGCCTCGCGTGAGCAGGGTCCCCTGGGGTCCTCGGCCCTGAGGAGAGGAGCTCGGCTTTGGCACCATCTGACTGAAGGAGAACGAGGTACATGGGGCTGGGTGGGGGGCTGGGTGGCCACCCCCTCCCTGCCCAGTGCGCAGCTCAGATGCGTCTCTCCTTCCTGCTGATGACAGGCCTCAGAGCTGGGCCGGGCTCAGGGCTCCTGGGTGGCAGGGGTCCTGCGAGGGGGGAAGGCCCCACCCCGGGCCCCGAGCCCCCTAGGCTTCCTGCTATGCAGATGACGCAGGGTGGACAGGGCGTGTCCCCAGCTTGCCGAGGCACCCCAGAATCCGAGGGGGCGCTACGTGGGTGACATTGGCCAGGGCCCAGGTGACGCAGCGCTGGGATGGGAGCCAGCTGCTCGGGGCCCTGGAGGAGGCACAGATGGCCCGGGGCAGGGTCAGGGGGAGGAGACCCCACTGTGGGCTGCGAGGCTGGACGCCAGCCCAGCGGCCATGCAGCGAGGGAGGAAGGCTGAGACGCACCCCTCGCCCCTCGCCTTTCCACGAGGGGGGCAGCGTCCGAGGCCCAGGCTGACATACCTGGGCTGGTGGAGGGGCTGGGGCGAGAGCCAGGCTGAGGTTAGAGCAAGTGCTCTGCTCTCCCCCAGGTGTGTGGGGTGAAGACGCTGCCCCACGGTGCCCGGAGGAAGCAGGAGGCGGCGGGGGGGCGGGGGGCCGGAGCACCCAGCGGAATTCGATTTGAATTGCCAGCAACCACTTTCAAGTATAAAGCTGTCCCAGGCAGTGTCTGAGATACACGCAGACTGAAAAAGCATTGTTTTCTTGAAATCCACGTTTACCTGGGATCGCGTGGTTTGTGGCTGACCTGACAAGCCTAAGGGCAAGGCGCCCCGGGAAGGCCCGGCGAGCGTGGGCCCCGCCGGGGCCCCGAGACCACCCCACGCTGGCCCCGCGGCTCCGAGGCTGTGGCCACGTGAGCCTGCGGGGTTGCCAGTCAGAGCAGGTGGGCGGTCAGACCCTCCGGGCTGGGACCCCGGGGGGACTCAGGGCTGCGTCCTGCGCTGGGCTTCCCTTGGCCGTGCTCGCCACCCACGAGCCCACAGCAGGTGGATCAAGGCCATGCGCCAGGGGCTCCCGGGGGGGTCCGGCACGCGGGGGCTGACAGCGAGTCTGGGTCTGGGCCGGTCACTCTGGCGGTCTGCCTTGCAGCCGCGGCGGCCTGGGTGTTTCAGTTGCCTTCTTTGCCCCCCATTTCTCTGTCTGCAACTGGGGACCGGGAAAGCCCCACCCTCCTGCCCCAGTGGCTCCGCGGGCCGAGCTTGTGCCCACCCTTAGTCCGTCCACGAGGCGCCCCGGGTGGGAGGTGCGCCCTGAGGCTCTTAGGCCCAGGACCGCCACAGGGGACTGGACAAAGGCCCCGGGAAGGAGGTGGGCACGTGGCCCCTCCCGCCAGCGCCCCGACCTCGGCTGACTTGCTTCTTGCTTTGATCCTTAGAAGACCAGCGGCCGACGCCCTGTGCTGAGGAGTGAGAGTGGCCTTTAGAGACGCAGGTCGTGAAAGCGTGGGGGGCGCGGAGGGTCTGCCCGGCCCCCTCGTCCAGCCCCAGGGCTGCACGGCCCAGGCTGCAGGTGACTGGGAGCCGAGCGCACACTCGGGGCCCTCGCCGAGTTGGCCACCGCCGCGCCCGCCCAGCACGACGGCCTCTCCCGCCCTGGTCACCCCGGGCTGACGGCCTGGAGCCTCCTTTGCCCTGAGGTCCTGGAGCCCTCAGGTGAGGCCGGAAGGTCCCAGGGGAAACGGTTCCTCCTGGCTCCATGTCTGGCCCTTTGTCTCTGTGTTGTCTCTGCTGCTGGCAGCGGGAAACGCTGTCCCGGCGCGTTTGCCACCTGCCCCTGACGTGCAGCCCATGCACCCCGACATCCGTCCCACCGTGACCGGCCGCCCGGCGCTGCCGTGGCTGCTGAGGGAGCGTCATGCCGGCCGCTGGTTTCTAAACCGCTGGCTCACTCGCAAAAGGCCTTTTTGTAGCTCATGGAGCAGCCTCCCCGGAACGAAGGGGCAGGGAGACCCCTGGCCAGCGCCCTGGGGGGCCACAGCCAAGGATGCTTCGCCCGCGGCAGTGGCCCGGGCTTCCCCTGTGAGGTTTGAAGGTGAGACCCTCAGGGAGGGGGTGCGCTGACGGGTGGGAGATGTTAGGAGCTCCTGCCGCCGCCCCAGGCGCCCTGTCCCCGGGGAACCGCGTGGCGACAGGCTCTGGATGAGATGGGGCGGGGGCCCCAGGCCGAGGGCCTTTCCCTCCAAGCTCCTCCAGGATGGCAGTTTGGAAACAGCAGGAGGGTCTGGAGGTGCCACGGCCGCCCCAAGCGTCTGCCAGGCCTTGTGGAGGCTGCCCACATGGGCCGGGGCAGCACCCTCAGGGCTGCGTGTGAGGGAGGCCGGGGGCCCACACGGGCCTGGAGGGCTGCTCCCTCCCGTGCCCCCCGGGGCTCCCAGGGACAGGCACAGCCATGTGGGGGGACGGCGAGGGGCCAGGGGTGCGCTGTGAGCCCGGCCGAGCAGGCGGGGCCTCCTATGAAGCTTCGCAAGGACGTGCCCCTTCCCTCCGGGCTGACCGCCAGCGCTGCTCGGGCCATGGGGCCGCCTGCTGGGACAGGCCGTCACCAGCCACCGGGAGAGAGCTGGGGGTGGCCCCCCCACCGCGGCACCTCTGCCGGTGACCGTCCAGCTGCAGAACCGCCAGGAAGGACTGGCCTTTGGCTACAGAGGGTGCGGCCAGGACCTCCACGGTGGTGGGGGGTCTCTGCTCGGACCAGGGCCTGCGAGCTCAGGAGACGCAGAGGGCAGGGCCTGGCAGCCAGCAGACCCCACCCCAAGTAGGCACAGAGGTTGTGTGTGAGTGTGAGCGCACACGAGTGTGAGCGCAGGGGTGAGAGAGCAGGGGAGGAGGGAGAGCGACGCGGTGGAGCAAGGCCAGGACCACTCTGACCCCTTTCGGGTGGGGACCCTGAGCCAGGCCGGCCCCTCGCTGCACCTCTGCTCCCCTCCCAGGCCTGGCCTGGGCGTCCCCCTCCTCGGGCCACACACAGCACGACGGGGCCAGGGCCCTGCCTGGGATGTGGATGCGGCGAGGCACGGGGGGACGTGGGCAGGAGCCCCTCCGCTCTTCCCCGACGGGGCCAAAGAGGAGGGGGCGGCAGAGCGCACTGGGGGACTGGGGGCCGACGGATGACGTGCACATCCTCGGCTGATGTGGCGAGTGCCTGTGTGCTGCTCTTGGTTGAGTGCCACGGCACAAGCTGATGATGGGGGACACACTGGGCCCCAAAACTCCCTGTTTCACATTAACTCACATAAACGTCACGCAAACGCCAGCTCAGCTCTCATTCCTCAGCTGCACAGACCAGGCTGCCCCGTGGCAATGCCTCTGCACACTCACACGGGCACACACGCATGCGCCCCTAGGACACACAAAGGGACACAAGCACAGACACTGATGCACATGGACGGTGCTCACAGGCATCCACGCATGCACACGCGTGAGCATGTGCACACGTGCACACAAGCACGGGTGCTCACACACACTCAAACACACACACATGCACACCGTGTTGTGACTGTTGCCAAGATAAGGTCAGACAAGTATCATGTCCCTAACGCCAGCCCTGTGTGCTGTGCCCGGCACACGGCGAAGGACGCGCCGCCGCGGCTCCGCTTCCTGCTGGTGGGAGGACAAGCAGCTCAATGCCACCAGCACCACGACGGAGCTGCAAACGCCCCAAACCCGCTGTCCCCGCCCTGTGGCGGCCTCGTGGAGGGCTGCGGCCGCGACTGCAGAAGTGGCAGCAGGTCCACCAAGTAACAGCCACGTCTGATTTGGTCCTTTCACCTGCATCTGGGACGGGCGAGGCTGTCAAGGCCGTTGCTTTCGTTACCTGCCGCCAGTGCAGGGGCGGCGCGCCCCTGGGCATTGTCTCGCGTGGGCACACGGAGGTCAGGAGCGTGGAGGCCCCACGCCCCGTGACAAGCAGGCGTCGAGGGTGACGAATAGCCCCAGCTGCCTGTTCACGCAGCAACAGGCCCCCTCCTCACGGCGTCAAGGCCGCAGCACTCCATCTGCCAGGCGTAGTTCGAGGGCGTCGCCTTGCCTGTGGGGTTTTGCACGTGTACACGCGTGCATGGCGTATGTGCGCACACATGGACATGCGTGTGCACAGCGTGAACATGCATGTGCATGGTGTGTGCTTGTGTGCATGGAATGCACACGTGTGTGCACACGGCTGCACACGTATTAGCTTGTCTTATGGCGCCATCGTGGCCCGCAACACAGATATGACCCACGGCCGTCGACACGGCACCGGCGACGCGGAGAGAAGGCAAAGCCCAAGCTGGAGTGAACCCCAGGCCTGAGACCCCAAGCACCCCAACAAGGGGGCGAGATGGACGGAGGCCACCCGGGGCCCCTGAGCACGGCGGCCCCTGGGTCCCGGCAGCTCTGACTCTGCTGGACGAGGTCAGTGCACAGTGGCCTCCCCGCTGGACCGCGAGGCTCCGGGGGGCTGGCTCGGTGCCCAGGTGGGAGCGGGATAAAAGGCCTTTGGCCTAAGGCTGGTTGAGCCTTGAGGGAGCCAGGCGGGCCCTGGCCAGCTGAGTGGAGAGGACAGCGAGGCGGGCAGCCTGAGCGCACCACGTCCCGAGGCAGCGGCTCAGCCAGGCGCCCAGGAGCCTCGGAGCAGCGCTCTCTCCCGTCTCTGCCCCTCTCCACCTCCAGGGGCAGCATGAGGAGAGCTGGGCAGGACCGTAATCCCCGAGTGGCCCCCGGGGCTGCCTGCTCCCCCCAGCTGCCCACTGGAGCCGGCCCCAGTGCCAGCAGCGGTCAGCTGGGGGCGAGGCAGCCTTCCCTTCTGGTGGCCGGGAGCTAGTCTGCCTCAAGCAGGCAGCCGTGGGAATCAGGTCTCTTCCCACTTCCATGACTGGTGGAGGAGACGCCCCAAGCCAGAGGCCCCTGCCGCGGCCTCGGCTCTCCGGGTGCTGAGAATCCCGGCAGGGGCCTCCTAGCACCCATTGGCCAGTCAAATTTCCCGGAGCCAAGGGTGCCGCCGGCCTCCCCACCCCGAGCCTCTGGCGGGCTCGTGGGCGCCTGCTCCCTGCCCAGCCAGCTGGCTCCCCGATCCTGCCACAAGGCACCGTGGAGCCCCTCGGCAGCCCTGGCATCCGGGCCTCCCGCTGCAGGAGAAACGGCGCTGCAGAAGGCGCCGGGAAAGAGCAGAATCACTAATGAGGTTAGTTAAAGGGCGGCCTCGTTTCATTAGCTCCGGCTCGCTAAGTCTGCCAGGGAGGGCGATCAAGAAGATTGCTTTTTTTTAATTACTCCGCTAATTGATATAAAACAAAAAGGACGCAGATTAGTCGCATGCAATTAGCAAATTAATTCTTGGCAATTACGGACTTAATAATGGAGCGGCTTTGCCGTAGCAGGTTGGGCTCTGCGGCTTCTTGACGGTTTTGCTAGCGAGCGATTTATGTCGACTGCATTGGAGCTGAAATATGGTGGAGACAGGGCGGCCTAGCCCCGCGGGTTCTGCAGAAGATGCCGCGTGAGCGCCTGGCACGACCCCTCCACCTCAGGGAAGGCCTTGCTCTGTGGTTCTCCCACCGTGCTGACCGAGGCGAGGGCAGGACGAGATGCCCACTCCGCCCAGGGAACAGGGAACCCGCAGCCCAGGGATGCCTCCCTGCGTTCGCCCCATGGCCCCTGCCCGGGCCTGACCAAGGTGAGGCCCCTGCGTGTGACACCAGCAGGTCACCTGGGCACAGGTGCTCCCCAGAGTCTCTGCTGGCTCTGACCGGTGCCCTGGTACCTCCACTCCTCTGAGGGTAGCGGCTCACCGTGGTGGGCTTGTGTGTGCATGCATGTGTGCCTGTGGGTGTGCATGTGGATACGTGTGCATGCACGTGCAGGTGTGCCTCACATACACATGTGCATGCCCATGTGTGCATGCAGGGGCACACGTGCATGTGTGCAGATGCCTGTGTACATGTGTCCATGTGTGCCCATGGGTCTGTGTGCATGATTGCAGACATGTGCATGTGAATGCAGGTGTGCTGCATGTGATACTTGTGCGTGCCTGTGTGACGTGGGCATGTGTGCACACGTGTGTGTGTGCCTGCAGGGGCAAATATCTGCAAGGCTGTAACCGCCAACCTCAGTCCCATCTACACAGTGAGGGTAAGGATGACTCCTGTGGTTCCGTGGACACTCCCGGGTCATGTGCCCCAGCAAGGCCCTGGCCGTGGATACGGACGGCCTGGAAGCACTTCCTCGTCCTCGCCGAGGTATGCCAAGGCAGGCGTTTTGTCCCCATTTTGTGGGGTGAGCAATCAGAGACTCCAAGAAGCTCTGGACCTGCCCAGGCCATGGCAGGTCACAGAAGGCCGTGGAATAGCATAAGGCCGAGGGGCCACGGGCCCTCCAGCCACGTCCTGTGTCCTGGATGGAGCAGGGACCGTTCTCAGACAGAAAACAAATGTCCTTCCGGGAAATAAGCACGAAACCGCTGTGTGGGCAGCCTCGCGCCACCACAGCGGCTAAAGCCACAGAGGCTGGCCGTGCCGAGTGCCGCCAACGCTGCGGAGGAGCTGGGGGCAAGGCCCAAGGAGCGCCCCCTGGAAGCCGCTGGCAACACCAGCGAGCCGCTGGCCCTGAGCCCCCACCCCCAGGAACTCACCAAAGAGCCACCAAGACCGGTGCACAGAGCTCGAGACACCTGCATCCCAGCAGCCCCGAACGGGGAATGGTGCAGGTGGCCGTCAGCCTGCGAGTGGATGAGCTGCGGGATGAGCAGGTGGACACTGCTTGGCAGGGAGAAGCCCCAGCCACTGGCCTCTCGCCCCGGCCGAATCTCACAGGAGTGACATGGGAGAGAGCACGTGCTCTGTGCTGTGTGTGTGTGAAGTTCTGATGGCTATAGAAGCCGTGGTTGAATGGCAGCTCCAAAAGGACACGTCTGTGCCCTCACACCTGGTGCCTGGGAGCGAGGCCTTCTTGGGACGGACTTGAGCTGAGAGGAGGGCTTCTGGACTAGGGTGGCCAGAACCCAGGGCCCGGGTCCCGTCCAGACAGAGGGCCGGCGCCGGATGGAGATGGAGCAGAGCCCGGAGGGAGTGCCCCTGCCCCCACCCTGGTTTCGGACTTGGGAGAAGAAAGTTCTGCTGCTGAAGCTGCCCTGTCCGTGGGGCTTCTCTGCGGCTGCTCCAGGAAGCTCCTAAAACGTTTGCCTTTTGGGGTGGCAGGGAGAGGGCAGGGGAGCAAGGGGCCTTCGGGGGCGCGAGAGGCTCTTTTCCTGGGTCAGGGCAGTGACCACACGGGTGTGAGCACGTGGGAGAGTCCACGCTGTGCCGAAGTCACACTCGACTCCAGGCAGTTTCTGGTTCATCTTAAAGAAAGCTCCCAACCCCCAATCAGGGCCCCTGTGGAGCAGGCGGCCTTGAAGGATCAGAGGCACAGAGCTCTGGGTGAAGTGATGGTCCCCAAGGGGACAGCCCAGGAATCTGGGAGATGCACGTTACACAACAGGTGTGCCTGTGGGTGGGCGTGTGAGCCTGGGAATGAGCACACTGAGAGCACATGTGTGGGTGCCACATGTAGGTGTGGGCATTCCTGAGCAGGCGTGCCCAGCTGTGTGTGTGTGTGCAAGCACATGTGCACCTTGTGTGTGTAAGCACATAGGAGCTAGTATAGTGTGCCTGGGTGTGTGTGTGTGCAAGCGTGAGCACACATGTGCCTGTGTGAGCACACACGAGTGCATGTGCCCAACCGTGTGTGTGTGCAGTGCCAGCACACGCATGCCTGGGCAGGGGCTCACATGTTCGAGTGCACGTGTGCCTTGCACATCTGAATGCACTTGTGTGGTTGCACGTGTGTGAACGTGTGTGTGTGCCTGTGGGAGGGTGGAGCTGGCCATGTCTACACAATGGCGCCCTGTCTCACAACATCAGCAGGAGCCACCTGTGCAGGCGCCCTGTGCTTGGCTCTGGCGGCCTCGCCGTTTTCTCCCCGCCTGTGGGAACACGGAAGGCCCGTGGCTTGTTCACGCACCTTGAAAGAGGCGCCACGTGGCAGCTCTGGGGAAAGCTGCAGGGGCGCCCCCAGGAGGAGCAGCCGTGGAGGGCTGTGGGCTGCCGGGAAGACTCCCCCAGGCTTCAGCGTCCCTGCGTGACCGCCAGGCTCTGCTGGACGCACGTGGAAAAGCCCGGGGCCGTGGCGCCGCCCTCCACGGATCTCTGGCTCAGGGCGGCGTTGTCAGTGCCGACTGCATGCCCTCCAGGGGCCGCCCGCAGGACCAGCTGCTCTGAGCGAGAGATGCGTCATCTCACACGGGCATGGCAGCCCCGTTTGTCCCGCCATCCACGGCAGGGCCCCGCAAGCGTGCTGGGCTGGGGACGCAGCGCGACACGCGTCTCTGAGCCTGCGGCCCTGAGGCCCCGGGCGCCCCTGGAGACTCCCTGCATAGGAGCCGAGGAGGGTCAGACCCCCACAGGGTCCTGTGCTGCCCTGGGCCCCAGCTCTGTCACTCAGTCCAGGGGTGGCGAGAGCCCACGTCGGGTCTCAGGGGCCCTGGGGCCTGTGTCTGGGGAGGCAGAGCTGGACAGCTGCCCCCCGGCTCTTCGGCCGACCCCCCAGACCCGCCCTCGGGAGCCTCCTCACCCTCCTTTTCTTTCCTTCTCTCCTCTTCTTCATTTTCCCACCCCACCCTGCCACGCAGCTGCCTCTCCTGCTGGCACGGCTGCACTGCCCGCCGGGAGCTTCCTTCTGTTTCCATCGTGGTTTGTCTGCACTGAACAACCCACAAAATCTTTCTGGCACTTCCTGCAGGAAGAGGAAGGCACAGAAACTCGTGACCTTCAGGCAGCGACTGCGCAGAAGCCCCATGGCCGCGTGGGGATGGCCCACTGCCAGGTGCAGGGATGGACGGCAGGACGGGCAGATGGGTGGACAGATGGGCGGAGGACGGGTGGGAGGATGGGTGACTCAGAAGCAGGCCGTGACTGTCCCTGGGGGCGGCCACGCAGACCCACGCGCCCCCAGTGCTGGTTGAGGTGGGTCTGTGCGATGGAGCCCCTGAGCCCCCGGGGGCCCCTTGGGGGTCGTGGGGGGCCTCGTGGACAGATCCCACGTAAGCTGCCAGGGAGGGTGCGTGTGGCCGACAAAGAGCTCAGGGCCGGGCACTGCAGGTCTGCGTCCATGCCCCAGCGCCCTCCCGCCAGCTGTGTGGCCTCGGGTGAGCTCAACCCCTCTGCCTTGGTTTCCTCATTTGTGTTCTTGAGGCCGAGGATACTGGAACCCACTTTGTAATTTTGTGAGACTTCAAAGAGCCCCCGTGGGGGGCGAGCACTGGCCCCCGCGTGCACTGGCCGCTGGCACCCATTTTCTCACACGGGCCACCCAGCTGCACCCTCCCCTGCCTCGATCCACGTGGCCGGCACCTCTGCCCTGCGCCCCCAGCCCTTCCTGCCCCTTCCCCTCCACTGACCCCCCAGGCCAGGCCCAAGCCCCCTCCTAATGCCCACCGACCACTCTAAGCGCCGTCCCACCCCCTGCACCTCCATCCCAGGCCCTCTGGCGCTCGTTCCCTTCTCACTTACCTTCTTCCCTGACTGATGTTCCAAACAAGAAACTGACTGGAACCTCCTGCAGCTCCTCACGGTTCTCGCGTGCCTCGGGGCTCAGCACAGGCCACCTCTGCTGGGAAGCCCTCCTGGACTGCTCCTTGCTGGCTGAGTCCATTGCCTCGGCACAGTGGCTCCTCACTGGCCCGATTGTCTTGACTGGGGAAGCGCTCAGGGGACTGGCACATGCAGGCACCTGTCCAGGTGAGTGGGCAGAGCTGCCCCCTACCACCCCAGGTGTGGGCCTGGCCCCAGAGCCCCCCCATTCCCCACACTTCCCCCCACATGGTGCTCCCACCAGACCAGGACCCCCACTGTCTCCAGAGTCTTACCCCAACTGATGGGAGAGAAAGCAGGGAGCCCCCCTGGCAGCCTGGGGCCTGCACTGGGGACCCCACCCTTGCAAGCAGGCGCGGGCTGATCCCCCCTGGGCCATGGCCGGAGCAGGTGGGTGGCCGATCCCTAGACTAAGGGGACAACAGTCTGAGTGTATCCCCCTGTGTCTCCCCACATCTCCCAGTGACCTCGCGTGTCCCCTTGCACCCCCCACCCCATGTCCCCGACAGTGTGACAAGCATTCTCAGGATTTGAGGGAGACTCCCCAGCCCATATTCCACATTAGACATGGGCTGAGGCTCTACTGAGAGCCCCCCGCAGGCCGGGCCTGGGAGGGCTGCCCCCACCCCGTTTAGAGGGCGACAGTGGCGCCCTGCGTAGTGGGACGGCGGTGCAGAGTGGACTGTGCTGTGTGAGCGCCAGAGCCAGCCACGTACCGGCCGTCCCACACGCCCTGCGTCCTCCCACTGCAGCCCACCCCTCCCCACCGCTGCCTCCCTGGCCTGACCGTGGAGACACAAGGGTGGCCGGATCCCCAGGGGGACTTGGCCCTGCAGACGGGGAGCCGTCCTGGACCGGGCTTTGTTGCGGAGGCCTCGTGTCCTCCCAAGACGTGCGCGAAGTAGGCCCCTGTGCCCCGCGGCCTCAGGCTGCGGCCTCCAGAGCTGCACGCAGGCCGCTCTGTGCTGTTTCAGCCCTCGTTTTGGGCTTTGTGACCCCTGCCCCAGGAGGCTAAGGAGCCGTGTGCCCAGGACCCACGTTGGGGCTGTTTTGTACGTTGTGGCGTGCCGTAGCTGCTGGCGTGTTGTGCCGTAGCCGCTGGCGTGTTGTGCCGTAGCCGCTGGCGTGTTGTGCCGTAGCCGCTGGCGTGTTGTGCCGTAGCTGTATATCTGGATCAGTTAAGTCACAGGACCTGTGGCAATCAGCGAGCTCTCTGGAGACGGGGCGATAACTGGATTCTGACGCACTCACCAGCGCGGGCGTGGGGCGTGGAGGTTTGGGCTGGAGCTGCAGTGGGCTCTCCCAGGGCAGGGCGAGGCCACGTGGCCTGTGGGAAGAGTTGTGCCTCAGCCCGAGGGCAGGTGGGAGGCACCCCAGTGTGGGAGGCACCCCACCCCCCATGGCTGCAGGGAGGACACGGCCGGCGGCACACGCAGCAGCCTTGTCGCACGTGTCCAGGCACCCGCCACGCACCTCACCTGTCTCAGGTGTGCTTTACCCACACATGCCCTTGCGGCCTCCCTGTGGCCTTCCTGAGCAGACACCTGCCAGGAACCCCTGGGGCCAGCGCCTGAGCCCCCTCGCACCCACTTTCACACCCAATCCGGGACCCTACCTGCCATCAGCACCAGTTTTTCTGGCCGGAACATGTAATCTTTTACAGCTCTTCCTAGAGCCATGAGCATTCCTTTTTGAAACCTTTAAACCGTTTTTATTGTGGTAACACAGAGAACCTAAAATTTGCCGTTTCAACCATTTTAAGTGTACAGTTTAGTGTACTAGTTACATCCACAGTGCAGTGCAGCCGCCACCATCATCCATTACCCAAACCCCTCCGTCACGCCGAGCAGAAGGCACTAGGTCCCCTTTCCTCTCTGGCCCCTGCTGACCTCTGCTCTGCTTTGAATTTCTCTCTGAATTTGCCTATTCTGAGCGAACGCTGCAGTAGCTGTCCTCTCGAGCCTGGCTTAGTTCACTCAGTACGGCGTCTTCAAAGTCCATCCACGTTTTGCACGCCCCACACCTTCTTTCCTTTTCCTGGAAACAGCATCCCGCGTATGGATGGACCCTTTCAGGTCCCCATTCACCTGTCGCTGGCGCTCGGTGTCTCCCCCTGTTGACTCTTGTGACTAATGCTGCGATCACCCAACATCCAGCTTTAGCAGGTTAACATTCTGCCCTCTGGCTTCCGACATCCTTAGAGAGAGGAAACATTACAGGGCAGCCGAGGCCTCCAAGCTTCCCGCCGCGGCGAGTGATGGTCCTGGTCTCCCAGGACCGAGGGGCTCCTGAGCTTTGGGGCTTTCGTTTAAAATCAGAAAAGTCCTGAGTGAACCTTGATGAGCCTTTAGGCATGACGCTGCC
This sequence comes from Cabassous unicinctus, assembly GCA_029593785.1. Lineage (NCBI taxonomy): Eukaryota > Metazoa > Chordata > Mammalia > Cingulata > Chlamyphoridae > Cabassous > Cabassous unicinctus. Next base: position 17,070 of record JAQZBX010038756.1, read on the forward strand.
TCCCCAGGAGGAAGCAGGAACTACGTTTGATTCGTGGCTCTTCCTCGCCTGCCTTTGCATTCTATTCCACGTCATGGCTCCGTGAGCAATACTTGTTCTCGTCTCACTGGCTAAGCTTTATATACGTGGCCTCGTGGACGCAATACTGTCTCGTAACTTCTTTATTCAATTGACTGTCTTTTGCAATTTCCTCTCGTTGATAACTCAGCTTCGGTTCTCTCATGTAAACGGCCGAATAATATTCCTTTTCAAGGCTGAGCCGTAATTTACGTACTGGCGCTCCGGGGGCGGCCGTCACCTTGGCTCCATGTTTTCAACACGATGAGCAGGGCCTCCTTGGCCTGCGCCTGAGTCGCTAGCGCGGGCGGATGGCGGCATCAGGCTCGCAAGCGCGTGGTTGTGTGCTTGCTTCAACTCTGTCGATGCTGACAAGCTCCTCTGCGCTGGGCCGTGCCTGCGCTGCGTTCTTGGCACCCCCGGAGATGTCAGCGTCTTGGTTTTTGTCTGAGAGCTGGGACGTAGCCTCTCCTTTGACCTACGGCCCCGGGTCGCTGGTGACTTGGCCCACCTCCCTGCGTGTTTGCTGCCCACCAGGCTCTGCTTTGACTCACGACCTGGTCACACTTGTCCATGTGCCGCGTGCCCTTTGGTGGAATCCTGGTGGCCCTCATGTCCTTTGTCGGCCGCCTGTGTTTTCATGGTCTTCTCCCCATCCGTGGCTCCTCTGTCAGGGCTGGATCCAGAAGCAGAATCCCCGAGAAGGGCATGGAACAGGGGCCACTGTGGGCCGTGGGCCGGACGAGGCCGTCACGGAGGCTGTGGGCCGTGTCTGCAGGGGCCTGGGGGTCTGAAGTCGCTGCCGGTCAGCAGGGCCAGCAGGGAGGGAGGACACTGGGCCCGAGGAGAGAGGGAGCCAGGACAGCCGGCGGCGCAGGGGAGCTGCAGGGGAATCGGGCATCCTTCTCCAGGGCCCGTGATCTCTGCGCCCCCCAAAACTTCCCTCGGGCTGAGCCTGCCCCGAACCACACAGGGAAGGGCCTCCTGGGCACAAGCGCCCTGGGAGGGCTTCCTGGAGGGGGAGGCGGTGCCTCTCCAGAAGTAAGTCCCAGGCACACGTGGCCTGGCACGTCACAGCACCTCCCGCCCTGTCTCCGCGGTGGCCACGTGCAGCTGCAGGAGCAGCGTCCTGGAGGGCACCTGTGACGAGCCCACCACCTGTCTGATTAATGCAACAAGCTTTGTCCAGAAAAGGTGGCAGGTCCTGCCTCGCAGAGGATGAGTACATGCCTGTCCACGAGGAAGTCGGGTCAGGGAGGATGGCTGCCGTGAGGAAGGCTGCCCAGCAAGCTCAGCTGTGGGCGTAGGAGGTCCAGGTGTGCCTGCAAGTGTGTTTGTGCATGTGCGTGTGTGTGTGCATGCGTGTGCATGTGTGCATGTGTACCTGTGCTCGTGCTTGTGTGCATGTGTGCACCGTGCAATAGGTTTATCTGTATATGTTTGCACGTGTCTGTGTTTGCCTGTGTGTGCACACGTGTGTGCATGTGTGTACGTGTGCACACGTGTGCATGTGTTTTTAACCCTCCGCTAGGTGAGAAATGACCCCCCAGGCAGCTCGGTGCTCTCAGCAGCTGACGGGGTGTTTCCTGCCTTAATCTGACAGAAGCTTCATCTTCACAGTCTGTTCCCAGAGGCCTGTTGGCCCTTCCCTGGACATCGTGCCACTCAGTTTTGCTTTGATGTGGAGTGAAGTGGGGGTCCGAGAGGCCTCGCGCCGCACTTGCTGGGCTCGCGCAGCAGCAGCCTCTTTCGAGAGCTCCGCAACCCCCGCCCCGTCCTCCTCAGTCCCCGGGTCAGGTGGCTGCAGGGCTGGTGGAGCTGAGTGAGCTTGTGGAGGGGCCCCTGCAGGTCGGTCCAGCCCCCTGGCCGTAGGCAGGCCGCGGCTCAGGACCCCTCGTCCACCCCAGCCCACGCGTGGAAACCCAGACAGGCCAGAACAGGGCCCTGGCCGACGTTGTGGGACCCTCGCCCTCGTGGGACCCTCGCCCTCGTGGGACCTCGCCCTGGCTGCACCACCCCAGGCCCGAGACAAAGGCCCAAGCAGCAGGTTCTCTGCAGCGGCGTCCGCGGGAGACGAGCCGCCCAGGACCAGCTCTCCTCATCTGGGTGCAGCCCCGGAACTGGGCACCCAGCTTCCTCCCACCCCAGCCATCCCCAGAGGCCCCCACTTGTGCTGAGTGTGTAGCAGGGAGAAGGTCTGCTCGCCTCACCAGCAACCTCTCAGAGCTCTTGTCACGGGGTGGGGGTGTCACACCTCTGCCCCAGCCCAGGACTCAGGCCACGCGGCAGCTGGTACGCTGGGTTGCGGCACAGAGAAGGCGACACCCGCTCGGCCCGGCTGGGACCCGCACAGGGCACCAGCGCCCCATCTGCAGCCGCCGGCAGGAGACCAGACTCGGGCCTCACTGCTCTAGAATCCACCTGGTTCTCCGCCCTTTCCCTCCTCTCCTTTCTCCGGCTCCTTCGGGCAGGACCAGGTCAGCCTTGGCATCTTTATTTCCCAAGGGCCTGTGCTGCTCAGCCACGGGCAGTTCTGTGTTTCTGCAGCCTTGACCCAGAGCCAGAGGGTCAAGCACTCCTCCCAGGCCACCCATCCTACCAGGCAATGGACCGTGCTTCTTTCTCCCCACCACTAGCTTGTCTTCCCTAGGCCTCCTTCAATGCACACGTTTTACTTGTGCCGCCCTGTCTTCTGAGCACACTTTGCAGGCACCACCTTGTCCCATCTGCACACTTTACGAGCGCTGCCTTATCCCATCCACGAACTTTACATGCGCCGCCTTCTTCCTTCCACACGCTTTACATGCACCACTTAATTCCTTCCGCACACTTTACATGCACTGCCTCGTTCCCTCCGCACACTTTACATGCGCCAATGAATTCCTTACACATGCTTTACATGCACCTCCTCATGCACGTAGTTAAAAAGTGTCCTATCAAACACGCCTGGCCCCGCAGAGAGCTTCCTCCCTGGAGGCTGGTTGGTCTGGCTGGACGTTCTGTTTCTGTTCTGCCTGAAACTGGGAAGACTCGCAGCAGGGCAGCGGCTGGCCTCCCGCATGGCCCCTATTCTGACTTGTAAACGGCCACGTACGCCCCTCGTGGCCTGCGCAGTGGAGTGCTTGATTTTGCCATCGCCCAGGGACAGTCCCCTCTCCTGAGTCGTCCACTGGGGCTTTGGGCTCCCTAGACGGGTCTTTCCTGTGTGCCTGCTGGGACGGCCACAGTAGAGAAGCTGGAAACCGAGGAAAAGAATAGTGTGCAGGGGGCTCTGGGGCTGCCAGAGGGGCTCCCTGTGGATCCAATCTCAGATGAATTGGATTTTTCCTGTGTCTTCTCTCCTGGGGGCTGGGGGCCGCTGGGGACACTGGTTGTCCCTACCTGCCAGAGGCAACCCCAGAGGTGACCCCAGGAAGCTGGGAGAAGAGGGCAGAGGATTGCGTTCAAAGGTCCCCCGAGGCCCTGAGGCTGGGTCAGACAGCCCCTTGCCCCTGAGTGTCCATCCATGAGGCTCCATGGCCGCCTGCTCGTCTCGTGTCCAGCCGGGGTCAGTGCCGAGCACCTCGCATGGTGCTCTGCCTTGGACCCCCCACCAGGGTGAGGAGGAAGGAGCCTCCCGGGTGCTAGGGGCACATGGGCCAGGGCCCCTGGGCTGTGTGCTTTATGTGGTTGAGCCTCAGGGCCACCCCTCGGGCTGGGACCATTATCCTTCCTTGAAGAAAGACCCTGGACGGGGGCTTCGTCGCTTTGGGCCCAAGCATCTGACCGCTGCAAGTGGAGTAGCCGAGGCCTCCAGGCCACCCGTCCACAGCCCGTCCCCTGCCTTTCCCAGGCACCTCCCATGGCGCAGGTGCCCGATCCCACCGTGGGGAGCGGCTTTGATACTTGCCCGCGGCAAGCTGCCCACACGGCTACCTGGAGAAGAAAACACTCAGCGAAGGGAGGAGCCTGAAGGCGGCAGGCAGGGCGCGGGGGCAGGGTGGTGCCTCCCAGAGGTGACCTGGCCCGTCCAGGCCCTCCCCAGATGCCACGTTCCACTGGCAGCCACGGGAGTGTCCGTCCCTTCCCTTCTCCTTCTGCAGCTGCACGGGAGAGCCCCAGTTCTTGTCCACCTCTGGCTCCAGGTAGTTTCATCTTCCGGGCCTTGGATCCTTCGTCTGTGGTCACAGGTGGCGCAGGACCGGGTGGGCCCCTCCGCAGGAGGTGTTCCTTGAGCCCTCGTCAGAGGGGGGCTCCGAGCGGGGCCTGGGGGCTGGGGGGCAGGCAGCAGCCGAGGCCAGGGCAGTCAGGACTTCTGGGGGGCCCCAGAGCACGCCTCGGCCCTGATTCTGCCACTGAGTGCCATAAATCTTCCTCCGGAGGGCTGGGCACGGGGGCTTCTTGACAAAGCCCAAATTGAGTTTGAACATGACTGCTTTATTGCAACTGACAGGGACGCCGGCGAGTCCCCCCTTCTGTGTTGCTATGGAAACAGACGAAGCAGGATGGCTCTGGCCCAGGCGCAGCTCTCCTCCCCCACCCCTGGGGAGACAGCTGTGCCTTCCCCAGGGTCCTGGCCAGGCAGGGCGCGCGCCGGCCCCCCGCGCGCGGGGAACGGGGCCAGCCCTCTCCCACCCAGCACTCTGCCCGCCGGGCCCGGGGCCACCTCCGGCCCTGCAGCCTCAGACCCGCAGTGCGTCCACCTGGGGGTGCTGCTGGGCGGTGGCCTCTTGCCCTTTCCCTCCAGGCGAGGCTTTCCCACTGCAGAGCTCCGGCTGCGCGGCCAGCCCCCCACCAGTGCTCGGAGCAGCATGGAGCTCACTGCATTGGGAACGACCCCTCCACCTGGCTGCCCCCTGCCAAGCTTCCAATGCTGCCCCCTGGTCCCTCTGAGATCTGGCCAGAGGCGAGGCTCTCGCTGCCCATCTCCCTCCTCTCACAACTCTGTTGACGAGGCTCCTTCTGAGAGTGCAGGGTCCAGCAGAAACACACTGCCCTGTCCACTGCCTGCTGTCCATCGCCCGCTGCCTCCTGCCCACTATCAACCTCCCAGTGCCCGCTGCCTGCTATCTTCTGCCCAGTGCCCACTGCCCACTGTCTCCTGCCCATTGCCCATGGTCTCCTGCCCGCTGCCCGCTGCCTGCTGTCTCCTGCCCGCTGCCTGCTGTCTACTGCCCGCTGCCCACTGTCTACTTGCCCTCCGTCCACTGCCAGCTGTCACCTGCCCTCTGTCCACTGCCAGCTGTCACCTGCCCACTCCCTACTGCCCATTGGCTTTGAACCAAGTTGAGAACAGCCTTGACGCCTCACTCGCGGAAGCCCAGGAGCTGGACTTCCCTCCCCACCTGCAGAAGAGAGAAGGGAAAGGAGGTTAATAAGAAAACAGAAATTGCAATCTTTTGTTCCTTTTGTTCTCTTTGTTCTGAGAGTGCTGATGAGAAGGGACAGCCGATGGGGCTCCGTTGGGAAGACACAGAGGTGGGGAGGGGGCTCAGCCCGGGGGAGTGGTGCAGGTCCCAGGCTGGGCAGGTAGGAGGCACAGGGGGTGATGGGCCTGGGCCTGAGGGAGGGAGGAGGAGTGGGGGAGAGGGAGTCAGAGAGAGTGAGAGGGTGAGAGAGGGAAAGGAAGCGGGAGAGAGAGTGGGGGAAGGGGAGAGACAGACAGACAGACGGGGGTGGAGAGAGGGAGGGGACGGGAGAGAGACAGGGAGAGAGCAGGGACGAGGGGAGTGCCCCGGGTGGGGGCAAGGCTGGGGCCTCCGACAGGCCAGCTCAGCCGCGGCTCACTCGTCCCCTAGGCACAGGTTTCCTGACCGCCGCCACGTGGCAGGGACCTGCAGCGAGGCAGCCAGGGCACCTGCCCCTGAGGGTCTGCAGTCCTGCAGCTGACTCGCAGGGCAGGCAGCGCCGGCGGCCGGCGGTCACGTGGGGCTCAGGAGGCATGAGGGGGGACGAGCCACCGGGCAGGAACGTTCCGGCCACCCAGCCTCGACCTCTGCCGGGCCTGCCTGCGCGGGTCCTGGATTCCCCTGCAGGGGTGTCCTCATCCCCCGGGATTCAGGAAAGGCCCCCTGAGGCCCCCTCTGAACGCCTCTTCTGTGCTGGAGCCCAAGACCCACTGGGCACCTGGCGCACGACAGGCCCTCGGTGTTTGGCATGAGTGGACCAGCAGCGCGGCCACCGGCCTGGCGAGAGGGAAGTTCAGGAGCCCAGGGAGGCAGGGGAGGCCCC
>JAQZBX010038757.1:0-23292 GCA_029593785.1 Cabassous unicinctus
AGGGATCAGATATGGTTTAAGGTCATGTGCATGGCTGCCAAGTTGACAAGGGGTGGACTGTGATGGTTAGGCTAATGAGTCAACTTCGCCAAGCAATGGTGCCCAGTTGTTTGGTCAAGCAAGCAATGGGCTAATTGTAATACAAGGACATTTTGTGGATTTTAATCATCGGTGAGTTGATTACATACCTGGCTGTTTACATCTACAATCAACTGAGGCGATTGCCGTCAGCAATGAGTGACGTCTCATCCAATCAGCTGAAGGCCTTCAAAGGAGAAGTGATTTCAGATTCAGAGAGAGAATCCACAACTCTACCTCAGATAGCTAGCGTCTCCTGGGGAATTCAACAAAGACCTTCTGAGTCTCTGGCTTGTAGCTTGCCCTACAGTATTTGGACTTGCGCATCCCCATGGCCACATGAGACAATTTTAAAAAGCCTCATACTATTTACAGATATCTCCTGTTGGTTCTGTTCCCTTAGAGAACTGTGACTAATATCACCAGCTACCATGGGATCTCTTCCCTTGCTCTTTTGGACCCTTTGAGTTATGTAAGTAATAAAGCAGTCATTTGCTGAACGTTTCTGTTGTGCCTGAGCCTGTGTTCCCATGATGTACCATATAGCAACTTGCCCCACAGTTAGTATACAACACTCCAATCAGAATGATCACAAAATGCCCATTTAAAAATAAAATAGGATTTCATATAACTAAACTCATATTTCAAAATTGAATCAATTCTTACTGCCTTCAATGATAGAAATCAGTAATGCAGCTATATTCCTTAATGCTCTGGTGAGGGCTTTTCATAATAACTATTTAGTTAAATGATAAGAGCTTTCATCTTTATATGGCCAAAGCAACATAGCATGTACTACATAAATTCAGAATTCCCTTTATGAGACAATCTCATTAATTCATTTCTCAGATTCCAGTTTCTCAACTGTTTCTTCCATTCAAATTGCTATATTTGAAGACAACTCAAAACCTGACCAAAATTATTCAATAATAATTAACAAGCTAATGATCTGCTCTAGGGTACTTTGGGAAGAATTATATATAGGGAGGAATGAAATAATTTTTTCCCCTTATTCACATTGTATACAGTCCCTATTTTCAGAGAGAGAGAGAAAAAAGAAATAAATATATTAGGTATTAAATCATGTAATCCACAAAAGACATGTTCAAGTTTTAACCTGCATTCCTGTAGAAGTGAATAAATTTGTAAATAGAATCTTTGAATATGTTAAGGTGAATCAGAGTGTAGACTGATTCAAGACCCTATTTAGAAGAGACCAAATTGAATCAGGCTGGGCTTTAATCCATATTATGGGAGTCCTTGTAAGTAAAGAAAATTGGACAGAGAGGTAAAAGCCAGATATCAGAAGAATGCAGACATCAGACAAAGCCCCAAGAGGAGACAAAGGAGACATATTGTCATGTGACCGAGGCAGAAATGCAAGCCACGGAACCCCAGGGACTGCAGCAAGACAGCACCAGAATGCTGGGAGAAAGCATGGCCTGGCAAGACCATGATTTTAAATTTCTAATCTCTAAAATCATGAGACAACAAATTCCTGTTTTTTAAATCAACTCATTGTGTAGTGCTTGTTATAGCAGCACTGACAAACTAAGACAACACAAAAGCATGGATATTTTAGTTTCTCTGAGAAAAGTGAAGAGCAAAGTTATCCAGATAATCACAGCTCTCAGATAGTTTAGCTTACTAACTATGTTGGAAATTTATACAAATACAATTTTATAAAATCTTTTGCCTTTCTTGATTGTGAAGGCATTGTTTATAGGACAAAGAAACTTTAAGAAGATGGCAATAGGCCATTTCTCATTTTAGAATAAACAGCAATGAAAACGAAAACAAAATTATGCAAACAAAATATCCTCAGAGCATGAAACAGTTTGTGAAGATTATGCTAGATCTAAATCTTGAAACTTGTATTTATAATTTCAGACCGTTATTTCATATTTCAATGTCTCTGTGACATTAAGCACATAAAATCAATGGATTAATCTTGAGTTAAGGAAAAGTTGCTTTATAGCTGGTTACTTTAGTTTCCCAAGAGCAACCATATCAATTTAAAATATAATCAGAACTACATCCAATCCAAACTTTATCTGAACATTTGTAGTATTTTCCTTTTCACATAGTTCTGTGAATGTACAGAGTGATCAGTTAAATTCCATGTAACATTTATTAAAACAAGAGAGTAAGGATTTTAAATATATTAATATTTAAATTAACCCCCAGATTACAGACTTGAATGGCTCTTATCATTATTTTTAAGAAATCATCAGAGATGGTTTTTGTCTGATTTTCTTCTCCCCAAACAGTTGAATGAAAATGGAAATAATGTTCCAAGAGTGAAGTGAGAGCAATGTGAATGCATTTTGTGGGCTCTGAAATGCTGTACAAATATATTGGTTGAAAAAATAGAAAACAGCTTCCATGTTGCCAGTTATAAAAAATGCTCAGGCATTAATGCTTTATGGTTAAAAGGAAGTTTCAGTTTTCTTCAGGGCATTCTTCTATTCAATAAATCAAGTTATCTAAATAATAACTTAATATTATTATAATAATAATATAATTATTATTATAATTATAATAGAGAAAGAAGAAAAGAGACATTAATGCTAAAATCATATATGTGTATGTTGGTGTGTGTGTGTAATTTATGGTTCAATGTACCGTACAGGCAGAGTTTATGAGATTAAGAGCAAAGTGAAAGACAGATTTGGTTTTAGGGAAAAAAGAGCGCTACTACTCACTTTGCTCCAAAGGGTAAGGCTGATAGAAGACATAGGTTTTCTGAAATACTGAATAAAGAATATAATGTCTGATTAATCTAAAATACGGCCTTTAGCCACTGTTCCATCAGATGTTTGCTCCATTTTACCAGAAAACAATCTCTACTACAACTATCCCTCACAGCCAGAAAACATATTTATAAGCCTCATTATTTACATTCAAAGTGAAAAATAACTAATTAATGTCATGACAACTAATTTTATTATTTAGGTAACTTGATTTATTGAATAGAAGAATGCCCTGAAGAAAACTGAAACTTCTTTTAACCATAAAGCATTAATGCCTGAGCATTTTTTATAACTGGCAACATGGAAGCTGTTTTCTATTTTTTCAACCAATATATTTGTATAGCATTTCAGAGTCCACAAGATGCACTCACATTGCTCTCACTTCACTCTTGCAACATTATTTCCATTTTCATTGAACTGTTTGGGGAGAAGAAAATCAGACAAAATGAGTGATACAAATATTCTATACAAAGCTTCCTTCATTCATTCAATTATTTCCACAAATATTTAGTGACATCTTCCCATGAGCTGGGCATTTTTCTAGGTGTTGGACATAAAGCAATGGGAAAGACTGGTATGATGCCTAATCTCCTGATGCTTGCATCATAATAAAGTAGGATAAAAAATAACATAATGAGGTGGGATGAAATATTATATAGAGAGAAGTGAATTGTTAACAATAAAATAGATAAGACTGAGGGCATGCTGGGCTATCATAGATTGTATGATGAATGCAGACTTTTTGTGGAGGTGACTTTCAAGCTGAGACCCACAGGACAAGAAGGAATCAGTTATATGAAGATCTAAAGGGAATATCTTCTGCAAAGGCTCTGAAGTAGAAATGAGTTTGGGATAATTGTGAAGCAGACAGCTCAGTTTGGATGGAGGCCTGTGATTAAAGAGGCAAGTAGTAACTGAAGTCTTAGAGGAAGCTAGGAGCCAGATACAGTGCCAAAAAGGAAGGAGGAAATCAATTAGAAAACTCCTGAATAGTCAGTGAGACATAACAGTAACTTGGACTGCTGTAATACTAATGCAGATAGAGAGAATGGATTATTATTTTTTTTAGTCACATTTTGAAGTTAGGGTCAATAGGAACTGCTAATGGATTAGATATAGGAAAAAGAGAAAAATCAAGTATGCTTGCTATTTTTATGGATTTGTGTATTTTTTAAAAAAATTTCTTAAGTAACTAGATGGATAGTGATGATATTTACTGAAATAGGAAGACTGGAACAGATGCAGATTTGGATTGAAAATCATTATTCTCTTTTGTACAATTAAAATGTTCAATGCCTGCATAAATTCATGTTTGGAATCTGGGTATGTAAATAGATGTATGGTCTGGAGTTTAGGATAAAAGTGAGGAATGGAGATAAATAACGTGAAATTGCCTGGGGAGAATGTGAAGATTTGAAGGGGAGTGTAAGAATAGAGACTTAGAACACTCCAATATTTAGAGGCAGCAAAGGTTACTGAGACAGAGTGCCAGAAAGTTAGGAAGAAAACCAGAAGATTTTGTGCTAAAAATGTAAAAGAAAGAGTTTTGGAAGCTGAGCTAGAATGAATTAAATTTATCACCTCAGCCTATGTTTTATTTACTTTATCTTCCCTCTACCTGGATACCCCTACTTTTAAACTCATAGTAAGGTCCACATGATGTTTCAGTAGTGACAAAGAAGCTGTCTTTCCTTATTTGAGCTCTCTATGTACACATCTGGGACTGGAGTGAAGGTGTCATCCTAAATGCCCTATTATAGATATGTTTCTCTCCAGACCAAATCTACTACTTGTGACTGAAGAGAAAAATAAGTTAGTAGTTAGAGCAGGTTGAAGAGCAAGAGGAAGCATGGAATCATGCCCTTCTCAGATCAGCAGAGCATACCACAGATTTATATTTTTAAGCAAATAGGAGTATTGTAGGAGAACTGTCCATTAAGATAGTGTCTCAGATAGGTTCTGTCATGCTCCTTGATGAGTTTTTATAGCAAACATACATAGGGAAGAAACAGTTTTCTACCTTCACATGGTTATGGTAAAGAATTATGAAAGCACGATCCTAAGCCCTGAAGACAGTTTCTTTGACTTCTCTTTCCCACTTTTTGCCTGTCCCTTGATGTATAAGAATGAGAATGGAATGAAACAAGAACTAAGCTATGTTGCTCAGTTGAGTAGTCAGGCATGGCATTCATGTTCAGGAGCTCTGTTGCCTTTCCCGCAATATGTTATGTTTGGTTAAGTGTTCAATGAAGCTGTCCTTTGTTATAGATTGCACCAGATTGCTGGTATAGAATTATGGAAATGAGTTTCATCCATCTGCTGTTTCTAGAATCCATTCTAGAACTCCAGTTAAGTAGAGAATCTTCTTATGCATGGTGGTCATCTTTAAAGACAGGTCAGTATCTAAGCTTTATCCTTTAAAAAGCTTAACCATCTTCAGAGTGTCAACAATCAATTACTTTCTTTTTATATTTCTAATACAGACCTTTAAAAATCTCAGTGCTTGCTACAAGGGTACATTCAAATTTTGAAAATGCATCCAGCTATACACTCATGGCTTTTTTCAGTGGTTGAATATATATTATTCTTCAGTCTTAGAAGTTTTCTTCAGTTTACCTATTTTTAAAAAGTCCCAGAGTCTAGAGCAGTGGTTCTCAATGAGGGAGGTATTATATTACCTCTAAGAAGTGTGGGAAAATTGAAATGCTCTCTTGGTGGTCACAGTGATTGGAAGGTATGACTGCACAACCAGAGAAGTGCTGCTAAACGCTGTGCATTGTGCAGGGCAGGGGAACATTGGTTTATAATTACTGAGTCTAGAACCCAAATGAGTTTGGGATAAATTCAAAGAATTCTCTGGGCAATTTTAATATACATCAAACTTTTGCAGAAATGCAACTACAGTGTGAATTGGGAGAAATTTTTAATTTGTATTACCCCCTATAACTTTACTTAATTTTTTTACCATTTTAGAAAATCACACGACTAATAACAACAGCACTTGTGATACTAGGAGTACATCACTAGCAGTACCTGTGTCTCAGCTGTATAGGTAGTTCACATAATCATGGTGACTGAGAAGGTAGGAGGTTTTACAGACTTCATTATATTTTCTAATCTCATAGTGCCCGAGTACTAATATATAGAAATTCATGTTATTTTGTTAGAAATTCCCCTTCTTATATTTTTGCATTTATATAAGCAATTGAATTGATTTTTTAAAACCTTATGCATTTTAGTAACTTATATTATCCATGACCTTTATTTTGGAACACATAATAAAATATTTCTTTGAAGGGGTGTTGTATTTGATGGGGTTGGCTGCTTTATCATCGTGATACTGGGGTTTGCGTTTAACGTAACCTTTTTCTTCTTGTAATTATGCATCTCCAAAACAGTAGAAATAAAAGACTAATTCTCTTGTCTCTTGCTATTTTAATTCCTAAGTTATTTTCCAATTTAAAATGATTTTACCTAAATAAATAAAACATTTATTAAGTGTCTATAAAAAGTGACTATTTTTAAGGTAGGCAACTACTTCAAAAACTATTGAAGAATGGAATGAAGGTCATAATTGCAGTAATGTAACTCTCAATATACTCTTCGTTAGCAAGCATATATTTTATTGTTTCAACCTTACACCTGAAGTTCAGCACAATTAGTGGTATCTATTTTGGTTGTCAAGAAGCTGATTTTGTTAACCAGCTAAATTCCATGAAGCTAAGTTTTTGATTTATTATTTGTTAGATATATATATCATATTCTATGGGCCAGGAGTCATTCTGAATCTGTACAAATAATAGCTCCTTATATCCACAAATTTTGAAACATTGGAATCATTCTGCATGATATTGCAATCACAGATACAAGTCAGGTATACATTTTGTCAAAACCTTTAAAATTATGTGGTGCAAAGTGCGAAACATAATGTAAACTGTAGTCCATGATTAGTAGCAGTGCTTCAATATGTGTTCATCAAGTGTAACAAATGAACCACACTAATGAAAGATGCTGCTAATGGGGGAAAGTGTGGGAAGGGGAAGGGGTGGGTTATATGGGAACCCCCTATATTTTCAATGTAATATTTGTGTAATCTAAAGCTCCTTAAATAAAGAAAATAAATTAAATTAAAAAAAAAACAACGGCCCTATTATCCCCATTATACTGAAGAGGGAACTGCAGAACAGACTGGTTAACTTGCTCAAGCTCTGTGATACCCAGTAAGTTGCAAAAACTGAATATAAATCTAGGTAGTCTGGCCCTGAGAAAGAATACTATATTAAAAAGACTAATGAGAAAATAGAACTAGGCTATATATTTTTTTTTTCATAAAGGAATTTTTGAGATTCTGAAATCAATCTTAAATAAAATTCTATCATCCTGCAACAGGTATGGACAATTAATTGAGGATAATATTCAAATAAAATCAATTTAATCTGTTTATAATAAATGGAGAGTCATATAATAGTTTTAATTGCAATTTACCATTTATAGAAGAGGAGAAAATAAGAAACACAAACCTATTATCAGACATTTTGTTGTATTTATTTTCAGTGTTATATTGTGACAATTAGAGAGAGAGAAACAAGGCATAGGGAGAGGGATAGGATCCAGGTGAGAGAGAAAAAGAGAGAGGGAGAGAAGAGAGAAAGAGAATGAAGAATGAATATTTAGAGTAAAAACAAGCAAAGAGGAAAAATGTGAAAAGAAGAGCAACTTGATGATGACAGGGAAAGCTGAGTGTTTCTTGCCTGCCTGGTTCTGGCAAATTTCCAGTGTTTAATATTATTTTCTTATCCAAAGACCTGTTAAAATGGCATCATTTATTGGACCCAACTTATCAACACACCCCTTCACACCGTTCCCCTCCTCACCCTCCAGGAACCCATGCCCTTGGGAAAAATGAAACAATCATGATTTTTGTCCCTTTCCTTCAGATGCACTTTCTCATTATACACGGATATACATTTTCTTTCTGTGAATTCCTCCATTTGATTATATGATACAATTAGAGCTTTGTTCACAACTCTCTTCTAAATGCACATATAGTATTTTGTATTATTGTAAAAATGATTATTGTAAAAATGAAAGTGACTGCAACATTACGCAAATATTTAAGAGCATAATCAGAATCTTCTTACCAGTAGTTGTTTACAGACCAAAGTTGTTGCTGGAGCATTGCTGGGAAAAGCAAACTATTTGTAGATGAATTAATTCAAATTACTAGGAGAAATTTCTGGTGAAGCAGTCTGATGAAGGCCAATAATGAAAGAATAAAGAGTTTCAACTTGAAGGAAGCATTCACTTTTATTGTAATTATTATTATTGATTTTGTCATTCCTTCCAAGTTTCTTCTATATATTTTTTTAATTTTTAAAATTCATCAACTTTTTAGCATTTGCTTAGCCTGTTATCCTTTGTAGATTCCCAAGTGCCACCATTTGGTCAATATTTACATTTTGATATAATTTTATTCCCCCTCTACAAAAATCTTTTTAATGTGACAACCATAAGGTTTGGTTTTGTTCCCCTGGGCACTTAGATTTGGGGACTTGTGACTTATATTTTTCCAATATTTTTATTGTGTTTATTTTCTTCTCAACAGAACTCCTTTTATTTAACTAACCCAGATTAATATTAGTCCTGGACTGAAATAGCCATGTGTTCTACTAGTTAAGGGAATATGAAATAATATATTAATTCTACTTTCTTGGACTAGTCAAAACAGTTTTTCATATTTCTGATGGTTAAATTCTCATGAAAGATTATGCTAAAGAAATCGATCCTTAAAGAATAAATGTTTATCTATATATGGGTTCTAAGAAGTTGGAGTAAATTTGGGTAAAAAAATGCTCCAGGTGAATATATGGTGACTTATTTCATTATAAAGAATATGATATCGTTTAGTGCATACTCCCTGAGGATTATTTTGTTTAGTCATAATTATCAGAAAAAAAACCACAATGTTTTTTTTATTAAACTTTGTACAAATAGAGAAGATAAGGAAGATAAAATCAGAAGCTACAGTTACCAATGTATTAGAATGAAGAAAAATCATAAATCTAAGTTGTAAAATGCCAACCTTATCTTAACTGATTTAATTTGACAATAACCAACAATATCCTTAAATCATGCTATATTTTTAGATTCAAACATACCTCATAACTAGGATTATTAGTAAAATGTTTTCCCACCAACTTTTGACCTACAGGAAACCCAAACTCATTTTATCTTAATAATAGCCTTTAATTTTTTATGTGAAAAAAATGCATCCAATGTTCCTGAAATGGTGCTGTCAGATCTATTTCATGATAAAGATCTCACTCCCATTCTACCTCATTGTATTAGTCAGCCAAAGGGGTGCTGATGCAAAATACCAGAAATCTGTTGGCTTTTATAAAGGGGGTCTGGAAGCTTACAGTTACCAGGCTATTAAGCATAAGTTACTTCCCTCACCAAAGTCTATTGCCACGTGTTGGAGCAAGATGTCTGCTGATGTCTGCTAGGGTTCAGGCTTCCTGGGTTCCTCTCTTCCCAGGGCTCATTGCTCTCCAGGCTCAGCTCCTCTGTGTTCTCCACAAGATCAGCTGTAGACTATGAGACTCTCTAGGCTTTGCCTTTCTCCGCAAGGCCAGCTGTAAACTATCAGGCAAGTGGCTCTGTCTCTCTCTCTGGGGCTTCTGCTGTGTCTAAGAGCCATCTCTATTCCTCTGTGTTCTTCTCCTGTGTGTTCAATTCCCAGGCCCTTTAGGATCCATGCCCTGTCCTTCTCTGTTGTGCTTGGCTGCCCAGGGAGGATCCACCTCTTGGGCTTCATCACTTGGGACCCTGGTTTTCCTTTGGTTTTGTCTAGTGGTGTGGGGGTAGGGTCACTCGCAGAAGATTAGATGGTGGGGGAAAGGGAAAATTGGGGGTATTTATTTTACACGGCCGCTACCTCCTCCTTACTTGGCCTCAGATCTGACAGTGACTAAGTTCTGCGGTTTAATCCTCTCCCCTTTTCCTCCCTGCTTGGGTCTTATCAGTCACTCCACTGATCCTGTCTCTTCTAGAAGTGGGAGTGGCTTCCCCGTGTTGCCAATCTCTGAATTCTTCAACATGCTTGGTTCCCTTAGCCCTGGTTACACCTCTGTATATAGTACGTTCATTAAGGTTTCTTTAGTTAAATTCTTGAATGAATTGTCTGTTTTCTGTCTAGACCTGAGACAAGGGGCAAAGAAATATCTGAATTCTTTAGGCATTGCATATATATTGTCATATTTTTGTTCACAATTTAAATGTACCATTAGCAATGTACAGTATTAGTATTCCAATATCCCTAGACCTTACTAACAATAGAGGTTGTCATTTTTAAGTATTTTTCAACATAATAGGCAAAATAGAACATACTACACAGTATTCTTTGATTACCAGTGAGGATAAGTATTACGTTGTGTGCGTGTATACTTAACAGATGAAATAAATATATAGTAAAGTGTCTAAAAAACACTCCCTATTGACAAGGGTTCAAATTTCAGCTCTAGTATTAACTAGCTGTGTGAATTGAGGCAAAACCTCTTCTTTTAAAACATCTTTTAGCCTTATTTTTATCATCTGTGAAATAGAGATAATGTTTGAAATAAAGTGATTGGATTAGATTTCTAAAGAACCTTCAGACTTTAAGCCTGTGATCTTACATGTCCAGCAGTAATAGCAGGACAGAAAGGAACACTGCATTGGCTGATAATGCATTGCTGATAAAGGGAAATACACATAAGGTGCTGAGTTATTAATTCATTTGTATAACATTTATCTTTTTAAATTATTTTTCTTGAAAGTCTACTAAATATTGTGTTGTATGTTTTGTGATATATTTCATCAGAAAATTATTTTACAATGCGAAACGAATTAGATTTAAGATTTATGTTAAGAGTCAAATTCAGTTAAACACAGCCATACTAATAAGAGAAATGGAATCCCACGTCAATATTGATTCACATTTACTTATTTATTACTTTTTATAAACTCTTTTTTTTTAAGCAAATTTTGTCTTGTTATCCTTAAGTTATCAAGAAAGGGCTGGAAACACATATCTGAAATTAGGTACCTCAATATAATATTATAGATCATATTTCACCAGGCTGAGAGAGTTTAAAGAGCCAAGGGGTCTTGTGGCATACAAAGGAAATGGGATATTTCTTGGAAGGTGAGGAGCATGAGCCTCAGAAGTAGCTCATTTGTACTGGAGGTAATGATGTGAGAGATGTAATGCCAGGGCCTTTGAGAGGCTCATTGAAGTGGAAAAGGTGGATAGAGAGCTTATGTATTTTCTGCAAACGTGTAAAATTTGCAATATATAGGCTAAACCTGTGAAGAGCATGTAGTGTACAGTGTACTTTGCTTTGCATATGGTTATGGTGTTATTGACTCACTTTCAACAGGTCTTGTGCTTTGAGTTGTTGGAGTGATGGATTTGCCCTGCCCATCTGCCCATCCTCCATAAGCAGGAGTGTGGAGACATCTGTGTGAGGTTAGGAGGGCATCTGAAAGCTGTTGAACAGAATGAAACTAACGGGCGTGTGCACAACTGAAACTTATAAATGTTTTCCCATCAGTGCTCTGCTTAAACGCTGAACATCCAGCAATGTGAAAGAAAAGTCTTCAGTGAAACAGATGACTTGGAGAGATAAATGAATGATTGAGAAAATGGGAAACTCACTAATGATATTTCGATGCATTATCTGCAAGGGAAATACTGTATGGATATTTCATAACATTTGAAAGAACATGCAGACATTTAAAAAGGTATCCATGCTTCTATGTTTAGTAAACCAGATTTTTATATGGTTGTTCTTAGACTCTAACAGAGTATCTATAATTAAAGCAATTATGGAAACAACAATAACAATAACAAAAGAAAAAAAAGTAGTACCACACTCCTGCAACAGCCTCAGGCAAGCAGAAGTGGAGGGTTGGTGGCACAGGTTCTGTGCTCAGCAGGGGCAGCCGGCCAGCTCAGCCAGAACTGGCCGGGCATCTATGACCTTTAGCTCTCCTGGGAGCCTGTAAAGTTCTGTCAGCGCATCCATTCGGATAATTAGCAAAAGATATGATTTCCTTGCTCCACCTGCTTGCATCTTTCCTAATAACTGGAACACTGAATAATGTTTCTGAGTACTTCAGCCTCCTCCCACAACTCGGCACATTGCTGGGGAAAGGCCAGGGACTGAAAAGACTCAGGGCACCTTGGTTCTGACCACAAGAGTGGTATGAGACCTTAACCACAATCCAGAAGCATACCACAGGCTCAGGAAATGTTTTCTTTCATTCAGAGGTATGGCCATGGATTTTAATGAATCAAGGGTAGCACACACCATTCTAATCTGAAGCCACAGATAGCTGTTTTGCAAATGCGGGGCTTAGAAACCATGAAGCTTACAAAAAGGAAAGTGTAAATCCATATACCCCATCAGAAAATCAGCTTTAAGAAACTGCCTTATAATGGTGGGTTGGACATGTGATATACTTTTTAAAATCCTATAATAGCTTTATTGTGGTTATTAGATTATACATTTCTCCAGACAGGGACCATGCTTCTGCCTTCCTCTCTATAGTTCCAAGTATACAGTACAATGCATGATGCCACACTCAGCTAAGTCCAGTTGACTGGCTGACTGAAATACTTCAAACCCAGTGAAGAACAGACTGAATAGAAGCAGAGTGAACGTACTTTTGCATTTTGAAATGAGTGTTAAATTACCTTTTCAACTCTAAAGCCCTTCTCACATTTTTTCCCCAAGCACACTTAAAAGAGTCTGTGAGCTGAATCTCAATAGGAGAAACTGCATAAAATTCACCTAAGCAGTGTGGATTCATTCATTCAGTGTGTTTTATTGAGTATCTACCATGTGCCAGTAATTGTCCTGGGCATTGGAGATGCCTGAATGAACTCATTTCTGCAAGACAACCACAATATTTTTGAGAGGTCAAGTACTCTAATGTATTATCAATATAGATATACTCAAGTTTTAGTTAGTAGTAATTAACATTTGCAGTTAGTTTCTGTGACATTTAAAATATTTTATTATTAATAAATTATGAAGATGTGGTTATTAAAAAGTAAATTCCCTCTACTGAAGATACATGTTTTTACTAAAAATGCTATTACTTTATCCTTCAAAGGGCTAATAAATGGTAGAATTTATAAGGGAATAGAACTCTTAGAATTTTAGACATTTATCAAATGTTTTTTCTACTATACTTTCTACTTTCCCTGATATAAGAATAAGTTTTTATGTCACAATCAGTTGTATAGAATTTAGAATTAAAACATCTTCTACTTTGCAAATCAACATTTCCCTGTGTCTATAACATAGAGAAATAAAGTCAATGCATTTCAATGGTCAATTTAAATAATATATTTATATAATGTTTAATAAACTTAACCTACTAACAGGCAAAACATCATTTGTGGGTTAGTATTTTATTTGTTTCAGCTCCTCTAAAAAGCAAAATGCCACAGAACATGTGAATTTTCATTATACGATAAAACTAACCAAATTAATAAAGTTAAAATGTTATACATTTTATAAAATATATTCCATTTACTAGTCAAGTTATCTAGAGATTTTTCACAAACATATTTTTCTATAAAACTCTTAACAATGAAATTGAAGCATTATTGAGATATACTCTATGCCACTAAAACATTATTTTTCTTCTGGTTTGAGTGCTAAACTGATAGCACTATCTTATGCTACCTTTCTGCCCCATTAAAAAAATGAAGTTGGATTAGATTTTAAACTTGATGTTTTTACACAGACCAATATCTGCAATGCTTTATTTTGCAGATGAGGAAAATGAGGCTGAAAAAGTTTGAGACTGACAAAATCACAGAGCTAGGTCTGGAAATTGGACATGCTAATATCCACTGATATCCCAGTAAGTGTGTGACAAACAGCTCTCTGGATTAAAAGAAAGCCATGATTTGTAGCATATGCCAATTTCCAGGGCATAAATACTCACACAATGGCTGATTTCAAGATACCAACATGATAGCATTGAATAGAGAGTTGCAAAGAGATGTGCAAAACCACACCATTTCACATTATTTCCACTATATAGATATAAATAACCTCAAGAGAATAGATAATAGTAAAACATATAGTAATCAGGACTTGGGAACTTTTGGCTATTTATTACCTTTCTTTTCAATTTAGTTTATTTCATTGTAAGTTTATATAATTTAATACTAATAACAATTGGCTATTGCAAGCTGGTGCAAGTAGGCTCCGCTCTAGCATTGGGACACTTATGAGTATGATAGATTATATTTTGATTGGTTAAAATATTTCCAGTGTGGCCCCCCTCAATATTTATTTAAATTGTCTTTTATTTTGTAGGGGTTGTAGACGTGCACATATGTCTTGATAATAATGTGCCATCAAATCAAATAGCCATATCAAATCTAGTACAAGTGATAGCATAAACTCAAAGACTGTAAGTGCTTACATTTTATATCATTGTATAAATTTCATAAAACAGTTAGTCACTGTTGTGGATTGAATCATGTCCTCACAAAGACATGCCAAGTCTTAACCCCCAGTCTTTTAGATGTGAACTCATTTGTAAATAGAATCTTGGAAGATCCTACTAAGATGTGGTCAGACTGAACCATGGTAGGCCTTAATCCAATGTGACTGAGTCTTTTTAAGCAGAAGAAATTTGGATGCAGTGGTGGGAGGAGATAGAAGAAACAGAGGAAGACTGGTGGCCATGTGATGGAGGCAGATAGTGAGTTACGGAATGCCATCAAGCCACAACCAGAATACTGCAGTCTTCAAGAAAAGCATGACTGCATGATCATGCAAATACTTTGATTTTTTAACCTCCAAAACTGTGAAACAATAAATTCCTGTTGTTTAAACCAATTGTTTTGTGGTACTTTGTTATAGCACCCGTGTTAAACTAAGTCACTTCTCAACATGTTTTAACCCACGTCCTTTCATTTTTCTCTTCAGTAAATACATCCATTTCATGTTTTGCCCTCCTGGCTCTCTGAAGAATTACACCATGTTTAGTTGAGATAAGCATTTGCTAGGATCCTAATCCAATCCTAGGTTTTTCATGTGAAAAATGTTTGCCAATCAAATATAATATTAATACCACAGAACTATTGTTATATTAAACTGTACAAGAGAGCTTGATTATGTTTAGTAGTATAAATCTACAATAATATTGTCATTGTATTAACTATTTATTAATGCCATGTCATTTTAAAGACTACCTTATTTTTCCAGATTCTATTTTGTTGTCATTCTTTTGTGTTGAGTGCAACACTTATTATATGGGTTGGTGTTTGATTTATGTGTTTAAAAAGCTATACCAGGTAAATTGAGAATGTTGTAGGGGATTGGACACAAGTATCTAGTACCAAAGCAGAAAAGAAATTTGGACTGATGAAAAAAGAGCTTTAGAAGGATGAATTAAAACCACAACAGAAGCCATCCATTAATATCAGGCCTCAAATACAGGTACAGATTAAATTAACATTGGACCTCAATACAGGTTCCGAGATAGGAATTTTTTTGCAAGGGTAATGGGATTATGTTAGCAAAAATGTTGAAACTTCTGGGCAATTCACCCTCTGCATAGTATAGAACAGTTGGGTCACTGAAAAAACATGTTGCATAGGATGAATAGGGTAGGATACAGCTGGTGTTGTGGTTATAAGGCCAGAGTAGAGAAGGCTTAGATAAATCAGATAAAGGGTAACAAGTATTTCAAGCAGTCACTGCAAGATCTGATAATAGGTATAATAAACCTTTAAAATCCTCTAATTTCATTATAGTGATGTTGGGATGGTGATTACCATCAGGAAGTGAGGGTGGGTGTCCTGTTGTGCCAGGTGGTAAACTAATTCCATGACCATGACTAGCATGATGAAAAAACAGAATTTCCAACTCTCCTGGAATCTGATAAGTGTTAAAGAGACCTGAAAATCCAAAAATCAGCTGGTCTTTGGTCAGTCATCATGCTTTAATGTTCAACACTAGGTATTTATTTCTGTGAACCTTGAAAGAGCGTTCTGATAAAGTGGCAATATAGTGGGGGGGGGGGGGTTAGAAGAGGAAAAGAGAAAACTGCATTAGTTATTATCAACTAAGTACAGAATGGAACTTTCTCTCCAAATCAAGGCAATTAGATGAAAGAGCAATGTCACCCCTTGTGGGATGCTGGATAGAAACCTGATGAATAGTCTAACAAGGACAGTGAAGTTTAAGTAGCCCCAGTTAGGTAATGATCTTAAAGGGGAGATAGGAGGGTCAGCAACACAAACTTTTAGAGGCTAGCATTCTTGATTGATTTGATCTCTCCAAAGGGATTTCATATTCATTTGTTTAAGGGAGTTTTCTTTTCACCTCTCCAAACCTATTCAAATCGGTATGGTATATGGTAGAAATGTCTTTACTTTACTATCAAGGAACACATACACACCCCCTTTCATTTTATATTATAAATTGTAGTGGGTGGTTTATATGTATTCTTGGAGAACCAAGTAATAGAAAATAAAAAGGGAAATTACAATGAATATCCAGTAGGTGGCGAGTGTGCTATATAATGTTTAGATCACCTAGTTAAGGGGGACTGCTTTGTCTTGCAACTCAAGGGATGGTTATCAGATTGTTTTGCAGCCAAACAGATAGCTGAAGTAGATTTTAGAAGCCAGATAAATGTTTCCTATTATTAGAGAGTAACTAACCTTGTGAATTAAATGCTTTCCCAAAAGACTAAGCAGCACAAAGAGCTACTTATTTGATCACTAAATTTTAATACTATCATTCACTGTGGCATTTCTTTTCTTCTAAATTCTCTGTTCCAGTTACTCTCCCAGTAGCAGGCACTCTGGAGTTAAGAGCTCCGTCCTGGGCTACACTTTCCTATAATTTTCTGTATGTACTAAGGACTGTTAATCAACCAAATAGATCTAAGATCCTCTTCCCCTGGCACTTTACAAGTCTTTGTTCTCTCTTTATAGTTCTCTTATGTGAAGTACCACATTTTAAGCACTACACAAGGATAATTCATAATGGCAAGGTTGGAAGAAAAGATGAGTTGATGTGGGCAAGTACATAAAGTACGTGAGGCATTTCCCTTAAAAACCTCTCATTTATGAATGCTTTTTACAGAGTAATGTGCATTAATTTGATGAACCAATTAGGCAAGTTAAATAGTGATCTTTAGACTTTCTTTAGCGCATTTTCTTCTGATTTTACTTAACAAGAATAGTTTTCTTAACAGTTTACAATGAACTTAATTAATCCTATCTCCTTTATTTTTCTTTATCACTTTGACTTATTACTGTATAATCATGAAAATTTTCAAAAAGTAACACGATCCTTATATAGTAGTGCTGAAATATTTTCAAATGTTGCCACTTATAATATTGAATCTTGAACAAATTGTTCATACCCTGTCCTTTCCAGGATAAAAGTTTAAGATTTTGTATATGGTCATTTCTGATTTATCTTAATTTGTACAAAATATTTTAGAAAAGTGAAAACATAAAGAAATATCATTTGGAAATTCCAAGATAGAAAAATATTCATAATTTTCTGTATTACATCATTAAATTAATATTATATAACTATAAATTTCACAAAAAATGAATGGGCATAAAGAGCATCTTTAATCTTATATCAGTTCTCATAAAATGTCAATTCTTCATTGTGAGTGCTCTGATTTACCAGCTTTTCCTCCTTTGACAACTCTCTACACATTCTCAAGCACCTCGAGATTCTGGAAAATTGGAAAACAATGTGGTAATCCATGTTAACTAATTAATAACTCATGAAGTTCTAACTATGTTTTATTAGGAGGATTTAATTAGGAATAAAGAAATACTTTAGCCCAAACAAGGAATTTTCAGTGATAGAATGTCACAATAACGAGTATTCTTCCACATGGCAGTATCATCAATGTTGGCTGCCAGCCAGCCCAATGCATGCTTTCCTGGAAGTTGTTCATAGTGGGAGGTTTAGACCAGTGTGATGAAGAGAAAGTCAGCCAGTTAGAATCCTGGTTCCACCACTTACTAGCTGGACGGTTTTGCACAAGGGTCTTTATCTCTCTGAACTTCTGTTTCCTAGTCTGTAAAATAACAGGAGTGGGGTTGGGGGGGAAGGATAATAATAACTAACGCATAGGGAAGATGGGAGATTAAATGAGATAGTGTATCATTTAATACATTTAAAAAATTTAGTATAGAGTAGTTTTGAATCAATAGTTGCATTTTCAGTTTTTGCTACTGTGATGGAAGATGATCAGATAGATTCCTAAGAGCCAGGTTTATTGCCATTGTAATTTAAGTTTACCAAACTTTCCAAGGAAAATACAATCAAAATATTTAAAACCTATATGTAATGTGCATAATTTCTGTGTATTTGTATATAATTTCTCCTTTATTCCAAAGGAAGAGAAACACTTGTTACCAAGACACTTGATACTCTCTCCTGCGTCTCTCTTTTGTTGCGTCATCATCTTACTGCGTTGGCTTGCCGCCCGGGCCCCACTTGCCTGCTTGCCTTTTTACCAGGAGGTCCCAGGGATCAACCTGGCTCCTCCCATATGGTATACAGATGCCCAATCACTTGAGCCACATCCGCTTCCCTGAAGACTATTTTTACAACATTTAGAGTGAATAATTTTTTCCCAATACTTCTCAGCCACTTCATTAATTTAAAGCTACTCTTAATGTATCAAAAACATAATATGAAGAAAATATAATTTAAATATGTATTGCATATGATTGAAGAAATACATAGGCTATAGTTTAAAATCATTTTTGGAATATCATAGAAAATGTTTTTCCTATTGTGTGAGATAAACTTTAACTTTTTAAAGTTTTCAATGAAAATGTAATTAAGTAACTGAATATTTATGAAAATAGACTTTACATTTTTACAATAGATAATATTGTAGTAAAACTTTATTATTTTACAAATAAAGGTATCTTAGAGGTCAAAACACACACCTAGAAACACATTCTAGAACAAATAAGATTAGTTAATAAAGTCATCATTCAAGTCAACATTCAATACAAGTGTCTTCCTGAGGCCTTCCAACTTCAAAATTAATGGATGTGCCTTGAAATGAAAATTTAAAATTCATATTCTGATTTGAAATTAAAATTTTTAAAGATATTTTTCTGATATTTTATAAAATGTCACTTTTTGTTTTATAAATCACAAATTATTTAGGAAACATGCTTTAAAAACATGTAGTTCAAAAATCTACAAAAATATAACATGACTTGTTAAACTTGTTCCTGAGAAATTTATGATGGTTAGAAAGTATCTGGTATATGTGTCCAGAATTTAAAATTTTAATAAAACTCTAATTTTCATAACTGGCCCATTGGCCTCTATATCTACTCTATTTTTCCCGGGGTCTAATTAAACATTTACTTATCTCTTTTCTCCCTTGTGATATGAATATCATATATCATGTCATCTCCATGCCAGATTTTGTGCATCACTGTCCTCTAGATGTATATTCATCTGATGATGGCAAAAGATAAACCAATCAAATGAAATCCCAACACAATACAAAACCTTACCACTTACAAACATGCCCACAAATACAAACATTGGCCATTATAATTTGAAAAAAAAAATTTTTTTTTTGAGGTACTGGGTATCAAACCTGGGACCTTGTACGTGGGAAGCAGGTGCTCAACCACTTGAGTTACATCCATCCCCCAACTTGAATTTATATGGTATGATTCTTGGGCAGTTACATTTGGCCTATGCACAGAGAAAAGCAAAAGCCAATATGCTGAGAGGAAAACATGAAGGAGAGTCAACGAGCCAAAAAAAGAAGAGCTTCTTTCTCTGATAACTTTCACTTTCTTATTTCCAGTATTCCTGAAGCTGGCTGTATCTCCTTTCTCTTAGGTTCCATGAATACTCAATATATCCTAACAGCATATTTCCCTAATTTTGCTTCTGCTAACTTAAGTGGTTTTTGTGCTTCAGGAAACTTAAGTGGGTTTCTGATACATGTTTATAAGTAAGTTGTATTTCTTAGGAATTTATTATTGCACCATAAGCAACATAGTATTCCTAAAATAAACCATTTTAAAAGCATGTTTCTTGATATTTTTAACAGCCTTAAACATGACACTAGCTAGAATATGACTGAAGTACTGAAAATAAAGTTTCCTGAGACATTATAATTGTGTAGATACAAAGCTCCCCCCTTCTCCTCGTTTAATGATATACTGGAAAAGAATATGGTACAAAACACTGCTAAAAGAATTGTTTAAGGAAGAAAACTCAAACTAAGCTAAAGATATCAATTGTTTCAGATCCTTCTGTGCAATTTTCTACTTATTTTTACCATAAACATGCTTTAGCTTTTATTAAATTCATATCATAGTAAATAAATATTTATGAAGAGTTGATGCTTAATTTAACTTCCTAAATGAAAGATGATTATACTGATCACATTGGATATTGAGAGTTATATCCAAAAATATTATTATACAGTGGAGATAAAAATCTGAATTAATGTTAAATAATCTTTTTACTCCTGAATAAGAGCAATGAAATCATTTTCACTTAGTAAGGGCATTCAATTCTTTCAGAATCAAAGTAGAAGAACCATATAAAAGGGTGAAAACTGAAAACCAAATAAATTTTGGTTATATTACAGATAGAAATAATTCATAGAATCTGAGGGTGTACTGTGCAAAATAATTCAGTAATAATATAAAATATTATTTTCTAAATAGTCTCAAATTTTCTCAGCCAAACAAATTTGGAAATTTTCAGTGTTGGCTTTTCTTTTTAAGACTCTTGGGCAAACATTTTAGCACTTATTTGCCAAATTACTTATGGAGACACTTTTTTCCTATGGTTGAACTCTGACTATGGGAAAATATGCTCCTACACAAGTAAATCTGAATGAATGAAAAAATACAGTAGTGCAAAATGGTAGAAATAGTGGCTTAAACCAAAATAAATTGCCATTTTTGTAGGTAAGAAATGTCAGTCATATGACTCATCATAAAAATGAAAAATATGATCTGTGATTATAACATCATGTATGAATATAGACAAGATCTGGAATTTAAAATGAAAGAATGAAAATAGGTATGTTTGGGAAATAGAAGCATCAATGATTGAGAAAACTCAATATTTATTTTATTTTATTGATAGATGATGTATTTTTTAAAATTATATATTTTAGTTGAGAAATTATTGATCACTTTCTGGCCTCCCTCAATTTTTATTCTAAAGAGCTTCTTCTTGCTATTTTTGCAATTGTCACTGATTACTTCCTATTATAAAACAGTCTCAAAGTCTCCCTATCAGAATAGATAGTAACTTCAACATATAGTAGGATGTGTGCTTTTATACCATTACTTTTTGTGGATTCTAAATTATTTTATAAAGAAAGAATATAAAATTGCAGGTATGTGATTCAGAGATAAGATGATGAACTATACTTAACTTGAATAGGTTCCATTTTTAAAAAAGTTTTGGCAAACATTTTAGAAGTTTAAAATATAGCAGTTTATTATTACAGAAAAGCTACATCTGGCATAAGTGATTATTAATGGTCAGCAGAAATGCATTATTATTCAGTAGATACTGCTTTTCAATATTAATTATCCATAGCATGGATTTTCAGATCCAGTCTCATTAATCTCTGGCTCTGGGCCAGTATGCTAATCTGAAATTCTATGTAAGAATTAGTAAATATTTGTTCCTTGGTAATACAGTGCTAAAACTATGGACTAGAGTATATCATGTGCCAGGACCATTGCTGTATAAAGCCTATATTGTGTAATCCTAATGAGCTGGAAACATCTTTATATATCCATAGAACCTATGATTTCCTATTAGTTGAGGAAAAAAATAGATTTTTTTATGTAAATCAGAGAGTGAGATTCTGGGTTCCTTCCTTGTCTGCATGTTCTCTTTCCTGCTTGCTTGTTTGCTTTTAAAGTCCAACAATAACATTATTCAATTAATTCTTGATAAGTCAACAACTTGAGATATGAAGTAGTAATGAATGCTAGGTGAGAAGGGATGTTAGTTAAGAATGGGTCTCTTAATTACAGGGAAATTTACAGGGAAAATTCCCTGCCCTGTACAGTTGACTGTCATGTGTTATAAATAACTGACACACTTTCTAGAAATTATTGCAGATTATATCTGAGGAACTGGTTCTTGGGACATAGGTTTAAAGGACAGTCAGGTCATCATTCTTTATGAATACCTTTCCCATATAAATTTGGAAAACTGTCTCTTGGGAACTGTTTTTCATATCTCCCACATCATACACATTATCTACCTTGCACTCCAAATCCTTGGAGTTTTATTCCTGCCCGTGTTGCAACCTCCTAGTTTGACAAACTAAAGTGTGCTAGTGGATAGGAGTAGGTTAATGTGCTATCCATTGAGATAATTTATTTTCAAATTAACCATGCTATAACTCAAAGAAATGACTCCTATAGATAGAGAAGATTTTAAGTTGGTAATCGGCAGAGTTTTAAGCTAGTGAGCCTGTTCATGCTCATCAAAGGTTTTATATCACATTGACCCTGAGCTGCTCTTTCTTTTTGTTTTTGCTACAAATTTCTTAAACTCTTTTGAGAGTCTTTTTTTTTTTTTTTCGACATTATTTTAATCATTGAAAAATCATTTAGGGAAGTAACCAAATTCAACTGTACAAAGAAAAACTTAGCATTAATTTAAAGAATAAAATCACCTGAGTGTGAAAGGCATATATATCTAATAAACATTGTAAAACTTTAAATTAACAAATAAAAAAATGTAAAATGAATAAAACATTCTTTCTTCAACATATGCTGATTAGGAAAGTAAAACTTCAGTTCCAGGTTTATAGATGAATTTTTATATATATATATTTTAAAAGATGCTTAGATTACATAAATGTTACACAAAAATTACAGGGATTCCCATTTTCCCCACATCCACACCTCCCACAACCTCCCACATAAACATCTTTCATTAGTATAGCACATTACCTGCAATGGATAAACACATCCTGGGGCTTTGCCACTAAGCATGGACCATAGTTCACATTGTAGACCACACTCTCTTCCACACAGTTCTGCGTTATATGCTGATGTAAAATGGCCTATATCTATCATTGTAATGTCACTCAGGATAATTCCCAAGTCCCAAAAAAGCCCCTGTATTACAACTGCTTTACCTTTCCCTGCCCCCAAAGCATCCAGTGGCCACTAGCTACACCTCACTGTTGTAATTTCTTCCATTGCTTGCATCACAATATGTCTACAACAGAATACCAGTAAGTCCACTCTAGTCCATATCTCTTCCCCCAATCCTGAGGAGTCTGGGATGGTGATGTCCACTCTACCTCCAAGTGAGAGGGGACTTATATCCCATGGATAAGATGGATGGGATTATTCTGCCTGCAGCTGCAG
>JAQZBX010038758.1:0-23289 GCA_029593785.1 Cabassous unicinctus
ATATGTATACAATTTATAGAGGTGCCTAGATTACCCAAATATTACTAAGAAACTACAGGGATTCCCATGCTCCCCGCCGCCCAGACCACCAACAACACCCCACATTGAACAACATCTTGTTTGCTCTCAGATTTGGAGTTTACAAAAACAGCTGCTGTAAACATTGATGTGTGTGTTTTTGTGTTGACTCAAGTTTTCATATCACCCACATATATACTTAAAAGCACAATTGCTGGATTGTATGGTAAGACTATGTTAGTTTTAATAGAAACTGATAAATTATGTTCTGGCTGAACCAGTTTGTGTTCTCATTAGCAGTGAATGAGAGTCTTCCTGCTCCACATACTCAACAGCAATTACTATTGTCAGTGTTCAAGTTTTTATCTATTGTAATAAGCATGTGATAATTCATCATTGTGGCTTTAATTGTGCAATTCCTTAAGGACAAATGATGTTGAGTTTTTAAACATTTTTATTTATTTTTAAATTATTTTATTTTTAAAATACCTTTAGATTACATAAATGTTACATAAATAATATAGGGGTTTCCCCTATGCTCCACTACTCCCCCCCCCACTCTTTCCCATATTAACAGCAGCTTTCATTAGTATGGAAAATTTGTTACAATTGATAAAAACATATTGAAGCATTGCTACTAACCGTGGACTATAGTTTACATTATAGTTAACACTCTTTCCCGCACAATTTTAGATTATGACAAAATGTATAATGACCTCTGTTATTGCAATGTCAAGCAGGACAATTCCAATGTCCTGAAAATGCCCCATGTTACACTTATTCTCCCCTCTTCCTACACTCAGAACCTCTGGTAGCCACTGCCTTTATAGCAATGATAAAATTTCTTCCATTTTTATAATAATAAGTCTACTTTAGTTCATTGTTCATTCCCCAAACTTCAGGTTTTAGAGATCATGCAGCCCACTGTTTCTAATTGAGAGGGGGCTTAGATCCTATGGTATAGATGGATGCAACTATCTTGCTTGTAGTTGCAGACACTCTCTGTTTCTTGGAATGATAATTGTCCATTATCATCTCTTTGTTAGTTGCCGTGGGTGAATCCAATGAACTGGAGAGTAGGTGATGAAACTTTGCTGGGATTCAAGGCTCAACCTGCACATGAAAAGAGCACATGTTCTATGGTTCTAGAGCATCAGGAGCCATACTATTTGAAGCATCGTTCATTGTGGCAGTCAATGAGATCCTGCTGAGGCATGCGTGAGCTTAACTTGTGAAATGATCTCCCAAATCACTTTGAAATCTCTTAGTCATAAAAACTCATTCATATTTAATAGTTCACCTTTTTGGACAAGGTCTTTTCCAGATTCATTGCTAGTTGGCACAGGGAGGTTGAGCTCCATTATGTATGCTTATTTGGGAAGTGTCTATCTTCTTAAGTTAGAATTCTATTCAGATCTTTTGCCCATTTTTAAACTCAGCATTTGCTTTTTTATTTTGTGGTGTTAAGAGTAATTTGTATATTTGGATACAAATATTTATCAGATGAGCTTTGATTTTTTCCAAATCTGTGAATTTTCTTTTCCATCTCTTATCAATGTCTTTAACACAGCAGAACATTTACATTTGAATAAAAACTAACAAATTTTAATCTCTTATACAACATGCTTTTGTTGCTATATCTAAAAACTTGTTACTATATCACAGGTACTTAGATTTTCATTATGTTTTATTCTAGCAGTTTTACAATGCATTTTACTTTTAACTGGTATGATTCATTTTGGTTTAATTTTTGTGAAATTAAAATTGTGCCTAAGTTCCTTTATTTGTTTGGCATGATTGTATTCTATTGTTCCAGCACGACTTGTTGAGAACACCATACTTCCTACATCAACTTGCCCTTGTCCTCTGTGAAACATCAATGGACCCCATTTGTGTGTGGTACATTTTGTCTATTTCATCAATAGGATACTGTTTAATTATTGTGTTTTTTTACTAAGTGTTCCAATCAGTTAATACTATTCCTACAACTTTATTTTTCTTCACTATTTTGTCACATGGTACAAAAAAATGGTCATAATGTTTGTTCATTAAAGTAAGGCCTGAGAGAATTTGTAGTGGAAAATATTGCCTTGGCATAGTGTTTTCCATTATAGACAAGGATTTCTAGTTAGCAACAGTATCAAAGAGAAGCAGGAGCATATGATATCCCTAAAATTTTCAGATAAGGACACTAGATCTTTATAAAATCAATAAAAATATTAACTTATTATGTTTATAATACAAATCATACTGTTTATTATATTTTTCTGATTACTGCTTGTGCCTAATTTGCAATGCTCTGATATCTTTTCCAGGAGTTTCATCATCTACATGGAAAGAGAAAACAAAACACGTGTTTTAGAATTTGTCATCCTGGGGCTCTCAGAAGATACAGAAATGCAGCTTCTCCTCTTTGGGCTGTTCCTTTCCATGTACCTGGTCACTTTCATTGGGAACCTGCTCATCATCCTGGCCATTATCTCAGATTTCCACCTCCACACACCCATGTACTTCTTCCTCTCTAACCTGTTATTTATTGATATCTGTTTAACTTATACCACTGTACCAAAGATGCTGGTGAATATCCAGACAGAAAGCAAAATCATAACTTTTGAAAACTGCCTCAGACAGATGTATTTTTTCATATTTTTTGGACAAATAGAAAACTCCCTTTTGACTTTGATGTCCTATGACCACTTTGTGGCCATCTGTCACCCTCTGCCCTACATGGTCATCATGAAACCCCGGTTTTGTGGTCTCCTGCTGCTGGCATCCTGGTTATTAAGTGTTTTGGACTCCCTTTTACAATGCTTAATGGTTTTGTGATTGTCTTTTTGTACAGAATTGGAAATCTCCCACATTTTTTTGTGAAATTAATTAGGTAGTCCGAGTTGCTTGTTCTGACACTTTCCTTAATTACCTAGTGATGTATTTCACATCTGGACTTCTGGGTGTTATTCCACTCACTGGGATCCTTTTCTCTTACACTAAGATTGTATCCTCCATTTTGAGAATTTCAACAGCTGAGGGTAAGTATAAAGCATTTTTTACTTGTGTGTCTCACCTCTCAGTAGTGACCTTGTTTTATGGTACAGGTCTTGGAGTGTATTTTAGCTCTGCTGCTACCCAAAACTCAAGGGCAAGAGCAATAGCCTCAGTGATGTACATGGTTGTCACTCCCATGCTGAACCCCTTTATCTATAGTCTTAGAAACAAGGACATAAAGCAGGCCTTTAAAAAGCTGGGAAACTTTCTCTGTATATAAGGATTCTTTTTCTCAAGATTAGAAAAGTGCTCATGATTGACAGAAGTCAAACACTGGGAGATCTCGTTCCAGATTCTTTATAAGTGTATAGAAATATAATGTTATTTGCCTAATATCAAAATTCTATTTATTTAATTTTTGTATATCAAGGACACCTGTTTCTTATGTATTATTTTACATCATGTGATCTCTCTAATTGTATTCCCTGGAATCAGTACCGAAGGCAGAAACTGCTGTCTGGATTTTCAGCAATAAATTATTTAATACAAGTAATTATGTGTATAGAAAATTATAGCAGGATCTGGGCTACTGAAGGTGTACTGCAATCACCACCAGATGAAAGCAAGTGTTTGATTTATATGATTTTGGTGAAAAATTGTCTCACATAGTAAAGTCTGTGTACCGGCAACCAGGGTTTTTTTTTCATTGGCTCCAGAAAGAGCTCATGTCCTGAACTGGAGACTTTGTCTGACTGGTTTACAATAATCCATATTACATCTCTGATATGCTCCTTTTTCCTGCACATTCCCAGTCACAAATTAAGTGGGTTGTAATCAAAAACACAATCCCTGATTTTTCAAACACTGATGGTCTCAATAATTTCTGTGATTCTTCCAGTGAGGTAAGGTTGTCTCTATAAAAAATATTTTCACAGTTAAGAACATTTATAGGAAATTTCCCTCAGCAAAGAGTATTCCTACGATAATAATGCACATTTAAGATTATTTTTTTTAAAAAGCGGTGTTTTCCCCATTTCCTACTATATCTTTTTCAACTATAAAATGCAGACAGTAGTACACAATTTCAGGTGTTTATGTAGGCTTACTGTGTTCTTAGTGAGGTAGATTAAAGTGAATGCTTCATTCATCACCTGATTCCTGGGCCATCACTACAAATGGCAAACCAAAGTGGCATTTTGGAATTAGTGATTTCTATGAGCTCTTGGTCATTTTTGAAAATAATTGGTTATGTATTTGCATTTACTTCACATTCTTTGTGAAAACTGTGAAATCATTTTCATTTTGTAATTTATTAATGCACAGGTTCAGAATCTGATGTCATACACATGTTAGAATTGCAGTTTTCATGGAAAGATATTTCATTAATGCAGTCTTATAAAATTTCTGTTTGATTGCAACATAATCTGAGAATTAAAAATCCTCAGCCTGTCATTTCTTTTTGGAAGTCTCTGAAGTGCAAGTAAGAGCCTCACCTCACTCTACATTCCTTGAATTATGATTCCCAGCAAAATCATTTATCTCATAAATCAGTCAGTTTGTCAAAATCTTTCCTAGGCACTGTCTTTGGAGGTTACTGCAAACAATATATTCTGAATCATTATTTCCAAGCTATACATACACAATCATGTACATTTACACAGTAGAAATAATATCATTGGTATTCTCACTCTCAACAATTTGATATATCAATTCTCAGGTTCATATCCTGAGAGACTTTTACAAAATAGTTTAGACGTATGGCTTCTTTTCAAGCAGAAAGCTTTTTCCAAATAAAAGCTTTTTAATAATTTTGTCTTTAGCCCTTTTTATTTTTGTTAGGTCAGTAAAAAGAATTTATTTGGGAAATGGGGGAAAGAACAGAGCTTGAGGAGAAATAGGAGAGAAAGACAGAAATACACACCAAAACTTGGTGTGGGCCCCTCTAGGCAGAGAGAGCCGCTCTGCCTTGTGTGAATACCTTTTAAACTGTTAATTATTCCACACCCTTGCTAATGATTTGGGGATGGGCCCCAGCTGTTATTGGTTACCACACCTATGGTGGGGGCCAAT
Organism: Cabassous unicinctus; assembly: GCA_029593785.1. Taxonomy (NCBI): domain Eukaryota; kingdom Metazoa; phylum Chordata; class Mammalia; order Cingulata; family Chlamyphoridae; genus Cabassous; species Cabassous unicinctus. The sequence goes on from JAQZBX010038758.1 coordinate 5,074, forward strand.
GTTGAGGCCTGTTTTGAATATCTGGGGAAAAGGGGAGGTCCCAGAAAGAGAAACTGGGACCTCAAGGTTAAAATCAAGGTACCAGTGAGGTCTTGCAGCCATGATGCCTCTTGGCCATGTGGTCTGACAGCCATGCTGTCTGTCAGACATGTTGTGGGTCATCTTCTTCATTACCCTTTACTAACCTGCTTCAGTGGGTGATATCTGCAGGGCTTCAACCTTCCCCTCTGGGCTCCCTCTTCCTCTTGAGGCTCTATGAGCCCAGCTTCTTCACAGTTTCAGGTTCAGGCTGGCATAGGGTTTGTCTCTAAGTCATGGCTCTCTTCCCAAAGTCAATTGTAAGGTATGATACAAATGGTCCATCTCTCCCCAGGACTTTCGCTGATGGAGCCCTCTCCTTTCTCTCACATTGCAGGATAAAAAATGATAAAGTTCTCTCTTCTGTATGTGTCTTCTTCAGTGAGTGTCCATTTATATCAGACACAATAATAGGGTGGGAACGCAACCTGAGACAAACCCACTGATGTAGTCAAATCAAAAAAGCCCTTTCTCATTCTTATATAGTAATCTAATCAAAGACCCCTCAACTGAATCCAATATAAGCAAAGGGATTCACACCCAGAGGAATAGATGATTTTATAAACATCATCTTTCTCTTTTTGGGATTCATAAAATAATTTCAAATGGCCTCAAGTATACACCTAGAAGTAGGATTTGTGGGTAATTAGTAATTCTATGCTTAGCTTTTGAGGAACTGCCAAACTTTCCTCGAGAACAGATGCAGTATTTTACATTCCCACCAAAAATTAATGAGTGTTCCTATTCCTCTACAACTTCTCTAGCAATTTTCCAGTAATTGTAATTGGATAGTTTGTCTTTTTGTTGTTCAGTTGAAGGATTTCTTTATGTATTTTGGTATTAAATCATTATCAGTTATGTGAGTCCTAATATTTTCTTTCATTCTATAGTTTTTATTTCTACTTTCACGATAAATTGTCTTGATGAAAAAATTTTCAATTTTGATGTGGTCTCATTTATCTATTTTTCTCTATTTTTACTAGTGCTTTATGTGTGAAGTCTAGGAAACCATTGCTAACACAATGTCCTGAAGACACTACCCTACATTTTCTTCTAGGAGTTTTATAGTTTGGTTCTTATTTTGAGGTGTTGGATCCATTTTGAGGTAGTTTTTGCTGATGGCAGGAGGTAGGGTTTCACCTTCATTCTTTTGCATTTGGATATCCAGTTTTCCCAGCAGCATTTGTTCCCCATTGAGTGTACTTGGTAAACTTGTCATAAATCAGTTGCCCATACATGTTAGGTTCTATTTCTGAATTCTCAGTTCAATACCATTGGTCTTTATGTCTGTACTTGAGCTATAAGTATGCTGGCTATTAATTTTTTTTTTTTTTAGGATTCTTCTAGCACTTTTTTAAAAATTATTTTTAAAAGATACTTAGATTACATAAACGCTACAAAAAAAATGTAGTTGATTCCAAAGTGCCCCACTCCCTACCCCTCCCACACTTCCCCACATTAAAAACATCCTTCATTAATGTAGTACATTTTTTACAATTGATAAACACATATTGGAGCATTGTCACTAAGTGTGGATTATAGTTTCCATTATAGTTTAAACTCTGTCTCACAAAATTTTTTAAGTTATAACAAAATATATAATGTCCTGTATCTGTCATTACAATATCATTCAGGAAAATTCCAATGTCCCGAAAATGCCCTCATATTACACATATTTTTCTCTCTCTGTCCCCTCAGAATGTCTGGATGCCACTGTCTCTACATCAATGATAAAAATTCTTCCTTGCTAAAATGACAATAAGTGTATAACAGAATAATCATAAGCCTACTGTAGTCCATCATTCATGTCCCAATCCTGAGGATTCTGGGATGCTGTTGCCTACTCCACCTCTAATTGTGAGGGGAGTTTCAATCCCATGGGACAGATGGATGGGACTATTTGGTTGCACTTGTAGACTCTCTGTTCCTTGGGATGGTCATGGTCCATCATTTCTTTCTCAGTTGCCCTGGGTGAGTCCAGTTAACCGGAGAGTTGGTGTTGCAACTCTTTTGAGATTCAGGGTCTCAGTGGCACATGGCAAGCCCAAAGATTTAAGTCTCCTGGACATAAAACTACCAACTCCAGGAATAGCTATAGGTTCATATAGAAGGGGCAAAAGAGCCATGTGTAGGGATACCACGATTGAATCAAACTCTGTCACACTTGGGAGTATACCATGCTGTTTTAAATATTGTGATTTTGTAATAAGTTTTACAATCAGGAAGAGTGAGCCCTTCAACTTTTGTCCTTTTTCAAGATGGCTTTGGCTATTTCGGGCCCCTATCTCTTCCTTATAAGTTTGATGATTGGCTTTTCTATCCAAGAAGGCTGTTGGATATTTTAATGGAATTGTGTTGAATCTGTAAATTGACACCTTAACAATATTTTGTCTTCCATTTCATGAATGTGTATTGTCTTTCCAGTTATTTAAGTCTTCTTTTAGCAATTTGTAATTTTCCATGTATAAGTCCTTTAGATCCTTTGTTAGATGTATTTCTACATATTTAATTTTTAGTTGCTATTATAAGTGCAATATTTCATCCATTTTCTCTTCAGATTGTTTATTATTAGTGGAGAGAAATACAGGTGATTTCGGGGTAGTTATTATGTACCTACAACTTTGTTGAATTTATTCCCTAGTTCTAGTAGCTTTGTTATGGATTTTTCAGGATTTTCTATATATAAAATCAAATTATCAACAAATAGTGAAAATTATACTTCTTCTTGTCCAATTTGTATGCTTTTTTGTTTTTGCTAACTGTTCTAGCTAGAACTTCCCAAACAATGTTTAATCACAGTGGTGATAATGGCATCCTTGTCTTTTTCCAGATTCTGGAGATAAAGATTTCAGTCTTTCACAATTGAATATGATGAATGAATGACCTTTATTATGTTGAGAAAGGTTCCTTTTATTCATAGTTTTCTAAGTATTTTTATTAATAATTGTCAAATGCCTTTCCTCCATCAATTGAGATGATCATTTGTTTTTTTTCCCCCTTCATTTTCTTGATGTAGTGTATTATATTGATTGATTTTTTATGTTGAACCACCCTTGCATAACTGGCATAAATTCCATTTGAAAATTTTATATAATTCTTATCAAGTGCTTTGTAATTCTGTTTGCTAATATTTTGTTGAGGATTTTTGCTTCTATATTCATAAAAGCTTGAGTCAGTAATATTCTTTCCTTGTGGTTTCTTTATCTGGATTTGGTGTTAGGATGATGCTGGCCTCAAGAAGTGTGTTAGGGAGTCTTCCTTCCTCTTCAAATTTTTGGAAGAGTTTGAGCAGGGTAGGTATTAATTTTTCTTAGAATGTTTGGTAAATTTCACCAGTGAGGTCATCTGGTCCTGAGCTTTGTTTTTGGGAAGGGAAGATTTTTGATTACTAGTTCAATCTCTTCACTAATTATTGGTGTATTGAGATATTTTATTTCTTCTTGAGTCAATGTAGATATTTTATGTGTTTCTAGGAATTTTTACATTCCATTTGGGTTATCTAGTTTTTATAAAGTTGTATGACATAGGATCCTCCTATGATTCTTTTCATTACTGAAGGGTGAGCAGAAATTACCCGCTTCCTTTTCTGATTTTTGTTAAGGTGTCCTCTCTTTTTTTCTTTGTCAGTCTAGCTAAATATTTGTAAATTTTATTAATCTTTTCAAAGAACCAACTTTTGTTTTTGTTGATTCTAGTTTTTTAATTCTCTAATTTATCTCTCCTCTAATCTTTGTTAATTATTGCCTTCTGCTTACTTTGGTTATAGTTTGCTTTTCTTTTTCTAAATCCTCAATTTGTGAGTTGTGAGATCTTCTTTTTTAATATAAGAACTTAGAGTTATAAATTTCCCTCTCTGCAGTGCATTTTTTACATCCCATAAGTTTTTGTATTTTGTGTTTTCATTTCATTCACCTCAAGATATTTCCTAATTTCCCTTGTTATTTTTTTCCTTGACTCATTAGTTGTTGAAGAGAGTATTTCACACATATTTGTGAATTTTCCAGTTAATTATTTTAACGCCTTTATACTCTAGTCAAAGATGTTTCAAATGTTAATAGTGTAAAGTCTCCTGTCAAAAGAGAGCTTGGGTATCTATACTAACATCAGATTAAGTCAAAACTGTTATGAGGGACAAGGAAGGTCACTATATACTTATAAAGGTGTCATTTCCAAAAGAAAACATAACATTTACAAGTTTATTTGCATCTATTGACAGAACTCCAAAATGAAGGAGAAATAGATGGTTCTACATAAATAGTAGGAAACTTAGATACATGACTTTCAATACTGCACAAAACACCTAGAGAGAAGATTAACATGAAAATAGAAGACATGGACAATACTAAAAAGAAACTAGACCTAACAGACATATATAAATCACTTCACCCCACAGCAGGAGAATACACATTCTTCTCTAATGAACATTGATCATTCTCTAGGATAGACCATGAGTTAAGTCAGGAAATAAATCTCCATAAATTAAAAAATACTGAAATCATGCAAACATGTCCCTTTTTTTGAACTTTCTACCCCATTCCCAGAGGTAATAGCATCTTCTTATCTTCTAATTTACATATCATATATAGTTATCTACTGCATAGTAGTTAATCTCCAGCATATAGTTAATACTACTCTATATTAAACTTTCCTTGTTAAAATTAGTATGTAGTTTCCATCTTCAAAATATCCTCTGATTTATACAATACTAACTAAAATTAAATTTATTTGAGATAAAGTTTTTATTTCCAAAACTTGGAATTTTATATATATGATTTTGCATTCTGTAGTTTAATAAGTTTTGTGTTATCATTCTACATATCAGGAAAAAATGAAAAATGGATTTCAATTGCTGTAGACTTTTCCACCATGTAGACCTGGTTTTATATAGCATTATGGTGTTTTTATCTTTTATTTTTAATCTATTTATCTAAAGCATATACAATCTAATATTTCGGGTTGCATCCTACATTAAATTTGTTTTTCAAAGTAACTTTTTAACTTTTAAAAAGTTAAAAAGTTTTCAAAGTGACTTTTTAACTTTTAAGTCAAAGTGATATCCATCCTTTTCAATTCAATGAGGCCACATTTTCCTTTCCTAGGATTTGCAAAGTATGGCAGGAAGACCATTTTATCTGCCATACTACAACCACACTTCATGCTTTAATTTACTCAATGCAACCAAATCAATGTAAATAAAAATTAAAATATAATATAATATAATATAATAAATATCAATATAGTTGATACAATATGGCAATTTGGAGGTTTATTTGATACCTATTCCTGAAACAAATTTTCTATTCATCTCTTTCGGTCTTATACTATTTAAGTATATTTATAACATAAAAACAATTTTTGAAAGTAGTTCAACTACCACAGGTGAATGTATTTCAAGATGCTTAATATTAAGACAGCTGATTGGTGACAGGATACTAAATTCCTCAGACAGAGAAATGCAAACAATGAAAATTCAGTAAGAAATGAATGTTCAGCTATTTTCTGTGCTTAAGGTTATAAGAATTGTTGGAATCTGCCTAAATATCCCCATTATGTTTTATCAAAATCCTACTCTTTCATGATCATTGCCATTAATTGAAAAACAAGTTAGCAAGGCAGAAAAAATTTGGAATGCAATTCAGCCAATCACAGGACAAGAAATAATGTGGTTTTCATAGCATCAATTTGTGACTATAAAAAATAGAGGATTATTTTAGGTCAGGCACAGCAATTCTGGATTCCTACATTTGCCTTGATCTTGGAATCTAAAGTCCTAAGTTTGCAATTTTCTTCCTTAACAGGAATCAGAAAAACATAGGTCACCTCATTCTTGTTAGAGGTGCCAATCAGGATTCACCTTGGAAACAGTCGTTCCACGTATCCAGTGATTAAGAGCTTTAAAATGTTAGGAGGCCTTGAGGAAGCAAAAGGTGACAGAAGCGACAAAAATATATGAAACTGACTTTTATCATTTTGGTGGGACTCTACAGCCATTCTAAGAGATTCCAGGAAATATGCACCAATAAACATAGTGGTAAACATGAAGCAGGTGGTTCTCAAAGGCCTCCTGGGATGCCTTTGATGTGTTTAGATGCTTGGCTCTAAACACCAGCAGAGAAAAAATGTGTTTTTGGTTTTTTTTTACTTTTTGCCCTTATCTTGCTCCTTCAAAACTGTTATTAATAAATTGTAACCCAGAAATATAGGGGAAAGTGGGTTATCAGATATGTGGATCTTCTTCTCTCCTCTGGGATGTAGCAGTTAATTTAGTAGCAGGTAACAGTGATTCCAAGTTGATAATACTCAATACCACATTGAAATCAACCAGTCTGGATCCACATGTGATTAAAATCCATGTTCTTAATCACAATGTTTCACTGCCTTTTGGTATATGGGTTAGAAATGCACAAATTTCCTCTTTTTATATTTAGACTCACCAATTTAAATTCCTTTGGAATCCTTTGCATCCTTATTAAAAAAAATAATAAACACATCAGGAGTTCATAGAGCCCCAAATAAATGAGCTACCCACCATAACGAGTATTTTGAACATAAGGTCACCAATTTCATTCAGTTATTACTTCTGAAGATTTCATAAATGTATATTTATTCCTGGTAATATTCTATAAATTTTGTCTAGGACACCATTAAATGATGTATCATTTTGTCAATAGAGTCTACTGGGATCTTTATCATTATACCATTATACATATAATGGCCTTATATTTTTTTTTTAAAAACTCTCGTTTGTTTGATAATAATACAGGTTGACTGGGGCTGTGTTGATCTTCATCTAAGAGGGACCCATATGAAATCATAATCTGTACCTGAATATTAATATTTAATACATTCATTTTAAACTCTGCATTTAAAACTTATGTATTAACAAATATATGAATATTTTGCATTTACAACTTTTAACAAAATAAGAACATTTTGCACTTTCATATTTACCCATTCTATAATTTTCAGTCCTTCATCCATGAGCCAGAAGTGTACAAATAAGCAGAAAAAACATGTTATTTAATATTCTGTTACCATGTGGATTCAAATGATGCCTTCTGCTACATTTTCCTCTGAAAATTTCTCATGGATGAGGAAAGAGATATGGAGAATAGCTATCTTTTTCCACTGGCAAAATGTTAATAAGATTGTACTCAGTATCAGCTTATATGTCATCATGATAAGGTTCTAATTTGGAAGATTTCCCCCAGAATCCAGTGATTTGACTGGAAGTATCACTCATTCACAAGGGATATTTAGAAGAAGTTACAGGAACAGATGGTAAGGAAGGCCTCCAATTCTCTGACTTCTCAGGGCTCCTAATTGGAAGTGTTTCATTTATTCACAGATGGAGCCACTGAGTTTTAGCAGAACGTATTTTTGCAATTCTCAAAGGAAAGTGTACCCTTTTGGTACAGTCTGACTCCATAAACAAGTTCACTTAATTTCACTACAAATGAAAATTCAGGATACTAAGTTGAAATCAAATCAGTATTTTGTTGGAGGGCTGCACTTCTGCAAAAAACACAAAAATTGAGTTGGTTTCTCTCATTCCATTTAGTTTTCCTTGAGATTTCTACGTTTTCTGAGCACTTCTAGAATCATTAACTACTATACAATTGTAATCAATAATTCATTCAGAAAAAAATATATAAAAATATTAGTAGTGATGGTAGGATTCTTCATTCTTCATCTTGTTCAAAATTTAGCAAGAATATTTGAAGAGATTCTCAATAAGTATGACACTAGAATACTTGGATTTTGAATAAGCATAAATATTGTTTATTACCATGTTAAGAATATATCCACATATTCCTGTTCAAAATACCTTTTAAATCAAGAATGGAAACTACATGTTATCAAGTACTCTTTTGATATGTATTGACATATTTATTAACTAACATGACTTACTCATATAAATTATCATAATATCATTTTAAAATTCTGAATATATTTCCGCTTTGGACTATGGAATTTGCAGTCTTGAAATAACATTAAAGGCAAGATGGCATCGGTTTAAGTGGATGCTTACAATCTCTCTCACAAAAAACAGCTGATTGGTGACAGGATCCTGCTCAAGTGGGTTGTTCTGGGACCCCAAAGAGAAGGAACCTTTGGGACATCTATCTGGAGGGAGCTGGATAGGGAGACAGACTGCTCAAAATAAAAGCAGAACATAGAAAACAGCAAAGAAATAAAACAAGAAAAACAAAGTGTCAAAGAGAAAATTTACATCCACAACCAGCAACTAAATAAAACTCTAGTGCAGAGAGAAAAGCTAATCAACTGAAAAAAAAACAATCAAGATAAAAAGATGACCAAAGGGCAACAAAAAATTACAAACCATACTCATACTAAGAAACAGGAAGACATGGACCTGTCCAGTGAACAAACTAAAAACCAAGAAGAGATGCAGAACATTGAAATACTAAAAAAAAATTCCCAAAAAGTTATCATGGACTAAATTAATGAAGTGAAGGAAGGGACAAAGGATATTAAGAAGACACAGGGAGAATATACTGAAGAAATTATAAACATACATAAAAAGATAACGGATATGATGGTGATGAGTGCCACAATTCAAGAAACCAAGAGGACACTGGAATCATATAACAGTAGATTTGAACAGGCAGAACAAAGAATTAGTGATGTGGAAGATAGTACATCTGAAATCAAACAGATAGAATAGATTGATAAAAAGATGGAAAAAATCCAGCAGGGGCTTAGGGATTTAATGATAACACAAAATGCACAAACATATGCATTATAGGAATCCCAGAGGGAGAAAAGAAGGGAATAGGAACAGAAGGAGTGTTGAAGGAATAATGGCTGAAAACTTCCAAACCCTATTGAAGGATATGGGTGTACATGTCCAGGAAACAAGGAGCACTCCCAACAGTTTAAATCTCAACAACCTTGCTTCAAGACATATACTTGTCAAAATATTCAAAGATCAAGTCAAAGAGAAAATAATTAAGTTAGCAAGAATAAAGAGAACCATCACATACAAGGGGAGCTCAATAACTTTAAATTTTGATTTCTCATCTGAAACCACAGAGGCAAGAAGGAAGTGGTATGACATAGTCAAGGTAGTAAAAGAAAAATCTTCCACCGAAGAATTTTCTATCCAGCAAAGCTGACATTCAAAATTGATAGAGTTCAAAATATTCAGAGATAAACAGAAATTAAGAGGATATGCCAATAAGAATCCTGCCCTTCAAGAAATAATAAAGGAAGTTCTGCCGGTTGAAAGGAAAAATCAGGAGAGAGAGAGCTAGAGGAGAGTATAAGAAAAACTAAAAAGACTAAAAGAGAAATAAAAACAATATGTGACATACATAAATACAAAGAAAATATGGCAGATGTAAGAAATTCCTTGAGAGTAATAACATTGAATGATAATGGATTAAACTCCCCTGTCAAGAGACACAGAATGCCAGAATGGATAAAGAAACATGACTCATCTATATGCTGTGTGCAAGAAACTCAGCTTAGAGCCAGGGATTCAAGGATGCTTCAAGTGAATGCCTGGAAAACAATTGTCCACGCAAACAAGCAAAAAGGCAGGAGCAGCTATACTAATATAGGACAAAATAGATTTTAAATGCGAAACCATTGTAAGAGACAAAGATGGACACTATATACTAGTAAAAGGAGTAATTTTTCAAGAAGAAAGAACAATCATAAACATTTTCACACTACTCAGGGCACCTCAAAATACATGGGGAAACACTGGAAAGACTAACTGGAGAAATAGATGCCTCTACAATTATAGTGGGGGACTTTAATACACCATTATCACCATTAGACAAAACATCTTGAGAGAGAACCAATAAAGAAACAAAGCCCTTGTAGAATACATTAGAGGATCTGGATCTAATATACATATACGTAACGTTACACCCAAATACAGCAGGATAAACATTCTTTTCGAGTTCACATGTATCATACCCCAAGATAGACAACATGCTAGGCCACAGAACAACTCTCAATGAATTCAAAAAGATTGAGATTATAAAAAGCAATTTCTCTGACCACAATGGAATGAAATTGGAAATCACTAAAGGCCACAGAAAAAGATTAGGCACAAAGATATGGAAATTACACCACACGCTCTTAGACAAACTGTGGATTAAGGAGAAAATCTCAAAAGAAATCATTAACTACCTTGAAAAGAATGAAATGACAACAAAACATATCAAAACCTATGGGAAGCAGCAAAAGCTGTACTGAGAGGAAGTTCATAACCATAACTGCATATATTAAAAAAGAAGAAAGAGCTAAAACTGATTACCTAAATGCACACCTGGAGGAATTGGAAAACCAACAGCAAACTGACACCAAAGGAAGTAGAAAGAAGGAATCAACAAAGATTAGAGTAGAAATAAGTGAAATAGAAGGTTAGAAAGCACTAGTTCTTCATGAAGTTCAATAAAATTGATAAACTCTTAGCCACACTAACAAAGAAGAAAAGAGAGAACATGCAAACACACAAAATAAGAAATGAGGAAGGGGATATCACCACTGACCCTACAGAAATAAAGAGTATCATATGAGGATATTTGAAAAATTTTATGCCAACAAGAATGATAATTTACAGGAAATGGAAAATCCCTAGACATTCACAAGCATCCTACATTGATGAAAGAAAAATAGTGAACTCAACAATCCTATTACAAGTAAAGAGATAGACTCAGTCATCAAAAAGCTCCCAACAAAGAGTAGCCCAGGACCAGACAGATTCACAGGTGAATTCTATCAAACATTCCCAAAAGAACTAACACCAATCCTGCTTAAACGCTTCCAAAAATTTTAAGTTTAAGGAACATTGCCTAACTCATTCTATGATGCCAACATTACCCTAATTTCAAATCTAAACAAAGGTGCCACAAGAAAGGAAAATTAGAGACCAATACCTTTAATGACTCTCAATGCAAAAATCCTCAACAAAATACTTGCTAATCACATTCAACAACATATCAAACAAATTATACACAATGACCAAGTGGGTTTCATCCCAGGTATGCAAGGATGGTTCAACATAAGAAAATCAGTCAGTGTAATACACCACATAAACAGATTGAAAGAAAAAAATTACATGGTCATCTCTATAGATGCAGTAAAAGCATTTGGCAAAATACAGCAGACTTTCTTGATAAAAACACTGCAAAAGATAGAAATAGAGGGAAACATTCTCAACCTGATAAAGGTTATATATGAAAAACCCATAGCTAACATCATCTTCAATGGTGAAATCCTAAAAGCTCTCTAAGATCAGGAAAAAGACAAGCATGCCACTATCCCTGGTCGTATTTAACATTCTCTTAGGAGTACTTGCTCAAGCACTGAGGAAAGAAAAAGATATAAAAGCCTTCCAAATTGAAAGAAAGAAGTAAAAATTTCACTATTTGCAGATGACATGATCCTATACATTGGAAGCCCTGAGAAATCTGCAACAAAGCTTCTAGAACTTATCAATGAGTTCAGGAAAGTCATAGGCTATAAGATCAATGCTCAAAAATCAGTAGCATTTCTGTACATCAATAATGAGCAATCTGAGGAGGGAATCAAGAAAATAATACAATTTACAACAACAACTAAAAGAATAAATACCTAGGAATAAATTTAATTAAAGATATAAAGGACTTATATGCAGAAAACTACACAACACTGTTAAAAGAAATCAAAGAAGCCTTAGGTAAATGGAAGAATATTCCCTGTTCATGGATAGGAAGACTAAACATTATTAAAGTGGCTATCCTATGCAAACTAGTCTATAGATTTAATGCAATCCAAATAAAAATCAACACGGCATTTTTAATAAATTGGAAAAACTAACTACAAAATTTATTTGGAAAGGTAAGAGTCCCTTAATCACCAAGGACAATTTGAAAAGGAAAAATGAAATATTAGGTATCACCCTGCCTGACTTTTAAACATACTACAAAGCTACAGTGGTCAAAACTGAATGGTATTGACACAAGGATAGGCAAGGATAGACCAATTAAATCAAATTGAGAGTTCTGATATAGATCCTCACATATACACTCATCTGATATTTGACAAGGACACCAAGATTACTCAGGTGGGAGAGAATGACCTCTTCAACAATTGGTGCTTGGAGAACTGGGTATCCATATCCAAAAGAATGAGAGAGAAACACCATCTCACACCTTATTCAAAAATCAATGCAAGATGGATCAAAGATCTAAATATAAGTACTAAAACCATGAAGAACTTGGAAGACAATGGATATCAAAACTACAATGAGATACAATCTTACACCCATTAGCGTGGTGGCTATTAAAAAACAAAACAGCAGACTATAAGTGTAGGAGAGGATGTGGAGGAATCAGAACCCTCTCAATAGCAAGGACAGTTCCTAATGGGGGAGGATAGACTTGTGTGTCAAGACCTCAGTCTTGTTGCATGGAACTATGAATTGTGTCATCCAATTCAAGCCAGGGGGTCATCGTGGACCCCAGGGGAATGGGGAGGGAGGAATAGAAGAGATCAAACAGGGGGTATTTAGTGGTCAGTGGAATGGTTCTGCATGGTCTTGCAGTGATGGACACAGGACATGGTAAATATTATCAAAATTTATAAAAGTTTATGGTCTAAAATGTAAACCATAGTGTAAACCATTCACCATGCTTAGTAGCTATGTTTCACTATTTGTATATCAGTTATAACAAAGCTACCATCCACATGTAAAAAGGTAATAATATGGTGGGGAGGTAATGTGGAGGAACTTGTGTATATGAGAGTCTCCTGAATTCCGTGTGTGACTTTGCTGTGACTCAAAACTTTTTGAAAACAAATTGAAAAATAGTGAGACACTGGGGAATGAGTGAACGTACCACAATACAGACAGAACACCAGATATTGCAGTGATGAAAGGCAAAATGTCAAAAATATTTTTTTCAATTTTTAATTTTTTTTCATTTTTTTATATCAGAAACTTTTAATTTTTAAAATTTTTTATGAATTTTGTCCCTTATATTTAAACTTATCATTTTTCTTTCATTTTTCTATTAATTGTTTTCGGCTATTGTAATGTGTTCATCTTTGAAGAGGGTTTGAATCACAGAAAGGTCACAACTGGAGCAGGGGTGGATCATTGGTGTGGGGTGTCAGGGATGGGGGATGAAGGAAAGGATGTTCACCTGAGCATACATTTAATGTATATAAAAATTGTTCAAATATTCATTGGGCATTGTCACAGTGGATGGAGACCCACACAATAAATGAGAGAATACTGAATTCCCATCCTAGAGAGCTCAGCCACATTCTCTAAGGCAGCAGCAACAGTCCCCCAGGTGCAAGGGCAGTGACTGGCAAAGGAGGATGATCCAGTCATCGGACCTTGATATTGATGATTAGGCTCATGAGTCTTTGCTCTTGAAATTGAAACTTAGACTATTGTTATGGGGTGCCTAAGGGTTGCCTCCTTGTTGCTCAAATGTGGCCTCTCTGTAAGCCAAACTCAGGATATGAATGCATTACCTTTCCCCCAGTGTGGGACATGATTCACAAGGATGAGCCTCCCTGGCACCGTGGGATTGCTACCAAGTACCAACTATCAATGCAACTGGAAAGAGATCTCGAATTATAGGTGGAAAAGGTAAAGAAAATGAGTGTATATGGCTAAGAGACTTCAAAGTGAGTCGAGAGGTCATCCCAGGGGTAACGCTTATGCACATCTCAACAGGATTTTATAGACTTCCAAAGTGGATATACCCCAAATAGTGGGGCTCCTGAGGTCTCTGGAGATACCCAGTTCCCATGGTCAGAACGGATCGCTCTGGAGTTTGTTGTCTTCCCAGTGGGCTCTACTTTGGATTTTGTGCTCCTGATAGTGACAGAGTTGGATTCAATTATGTCTTCCCTGCATATAGCTCATCTCTCCCTTCTATGTAAACTCTACTTGGTGCTAGTGTTTGTAGGTGTACATCCAGACATTTGAGTCTTTGGGCTCTCCATGTGCCAGCTAGGCCCGAGATTTTAGTGGAGATGCAACACCTACTCTACAGGTCATTGGACATACGCAGGACAACTGGCAGGGAGATGATGATGCACAACAGCCATTCCAGGGATTGGAGGTGGTCTGCAGCTGCAGGCAGGATAGTCCTTTCCATCTTCCCCTTGGGCTATAAGCCCCTTGTAATTGGAGGTGGAGTGGACATCACCATCCCTGAATCCTCAGGATGGGGGGAAGAGCTATGGACTAGAGTGGACTTATTGGTATTCTACTATAGACATATTGTGATTCTGCCAATGGAAGATATGATAACATTGATGTGGAGCCAATGGCCACTGGAGGCTCTGGTGGCAGGGAGAGGGAAAAATAATTGTAATACAGGGGCTTTTTCGGGACTTGGGAATTGTCCTAAGTGACTTTGCAATGGCAGATATAGGCCATTTTATATCATCACATAACATGCAGAACTGTGTGGAAAGAGTGTAGACTACAATGTGAACGATGGTCCATGCTTAATGGCAAAGCCCCAGGATGTGTTTATCAGTTGCAATGAATGTGCCACACTAATGAAGGATGTTTATTTCAGAGGTTGTGGGAGGGGTGGGAAGTGGGGCATATGGGAATCCCTATATCATTGTGTAATATTTATGTAATCCAAATATCTGAAAGAAAATAATACTATATTATTATTCTCTTTATGTATATGAGTTTAAATTACTGTATACATTTTTTAATACTTAATTTTGATCTAGCTTTGTAAACTTTGAAATCAGTATTATCATAACTTTATAAAATATATTTTGAGATAATTGTTATGTTATTTTTCCCCATCTGCCAACAACTTTCCCACAAACAGCTCTTGGATTTATTCAATAATTATCCCTTTTGTAATTTTAAATTCATTTTTCTGAGTATAATTAACATTTATTTTTAATAAGGTATTTTTTTCTTCCCTCTCTAAGCTTTGTTGTATCAATTGGGAGATAATTGATCTCATTTATTCCTTATATGTATTGAAGAAAAACTGATTGAAGCCATTTGGGCCTGGTGCTTTCTTTTAAAGGAGGTTATTAGTTATTGATGCAATTTCTTTAATATATAAGGGATTATTCAAATTTTCAATTTCTATTTCTGTGGATTTGGTCATTTGTGGCTCAAGAATTCAATTAATTTTACATAATTTTTCAACTTCAGAACTAGGGTTCTCTAGGGAAACAGAACCAACAAGAGATATCTGTAACCATTATGAGATTTTATAAAATTGTCTTACTTGACCATAGGGATTCATAAGTAAAAGTTCCACAGGGTATTCTGCAAGCCAGGGACTTCTATGAAGTTGCTTGATATGTTCCCCAAGAGTAGTGGCTGTCTGAATCATAGATGAGAATTGTCTGTTCTGACTATTAAAATCGCTTCTCCTATTAAGGCTTTCAATTGATTAGATGAGATATCTCTCATTGTAGACGGCAATCTCCTGAATTGATTGTAGATACAATCAGCCATAGATGCAATTAACTCATTGATGAATTAGGTCTACAAAATGACCTCAAAATACAATTTGCCCAGTGTTTTTGTGAAGAATCAACTGAAAAATATTATGTGACCACATTGGCACATAAGCTTAGCCATTACAAGGGCATGGAGATTTATAATTTTACTATACTTTAGATGTCTATGGATGAGTAATGATAACCCTCTTCATTTCAAATATTATAAGTAAGGTGTGTCCTTTCTTTTTTTCTTCCTTAGCATGAACAGAGGTTTATTTCCTTTTTTTCCCTCAAAGAACAAGCATTTTCCCACCTCTACAATTGTTTTAATTATTTTTAAATATTACATTTAAAGAAGTTTTAGATTACATAAATGTTACATCAAAACTGTAGGGGTATTCCCATATACCCCACCTCCTCTCCCTCCCACACTTCTCCTCATTAACAACATATTGTATTAATGTGATACATTTGTTACAATTGATGAACACATATTGAAGCATTGCTATTAACTTTGGTCAATAGTTTACATTACACTTTACACTTTGCACTGCACTTATTTTTAAGGTTTTGACAAAATGTATAATGGCTTGTATCCATCATTGCAATGAAACTCAGAAGAATTCCAGTGACCCAAAAATGCCCCATGTTACAGCTAGTCTTCCCTCTTTCCCCTGAGAACCTCCTGTGGCTACTGCCTCTATAACAATACCAGTTCTTCCATTGTAAGAATAACAAATCTAATTTAGTTCATAGTTACATTCCCACCTTATGTTTGTTCATTCCTCAATCTTGAGGATTTTAGGATGGTGGTGCCACTCTGTTTCTGGTTGGCGGGGGAGGGCTTAGATCCCATGGGGCAGATGGATGGAACTGTGTTGCTTGCAATTGTAGAAACTCTCTGTTTCTTTAGGATGTTTGTTGTCCATTATCATCATTTTGTTAGTTGTCCTGGGTAAGTCCAATGAACTGAAGAGTGGGTGTTATCTGCAACCCTGCTGAGATTCAGGGCTCAACCAGCATATGAAGAGCCAATAGATTTAATTCTCTGGGATATATATTTAATGGGTATAGTGCTAATTATAGGTTCAAATAAATGGGGCAGGAGAGCCATACCTAGGGAAATTATAAATGAATCTAACTCTGTTACATTAGCGAACATAAATTCCATGGTAAGACCCAATGACAGAGTGCCAAATTCCTGAGATCGTCTGTCCTGCTTATAGTGTCTAGATATCTCTAGAGTCCTCAGCAGCACCCCTGTTTGAGGCACAGTTTACTGCGGCATTTAATGAGATCCTTCTGAGATGTGCATAAGTGTATCCACCAGAATTACTTCCTGACTCTCTTTGAAATCTCTTACCCATGAAAATTCATTTGGATTTAATGTTTTCCCCCTTTTAGTCAAGATTTTTTTTCCAAATGCATCACTTGTTCCTGCTTGGTAACAATCCTTCTGTGTCAGGGACGTTTATCCATGGGAGTCATGTCCTATACCAGGGGGATTGTAGTGAGCTTATATGCTGAGTTTCGCTTAGACAAAGACCAAATTTGAACAAGGAATCTTTCAGGAGGTAAATCATAGGCAGTAAATAATATAGGCGAAGTTTCAATATCACAAAAAGGACAAGCAATTATGTCAAAGGCCTGGTGTAATGGTTTGTCTTCCTTCACTAGGCACTCTCTTGTACTCTAGGGATTCTTGCCACTCTATTAAAGAATGTAGCAGGACTTCTCAGGATGGGAATTTAATTTTCTTTCAGTTATTTTGTGGGTCTCCACCCAATGATAAAGCATCCCATGACCACTTAGACATATTCATACCCCATAAATGCATGCCGCATGTGCACTCCTCTCCACAAATCCCCATCATCCACACTCCACACCAGTGATCTACCCGTCACTGTAGCGACCCTTCTGTCATTCAATTCCTCTCCAAAAACAAAGCCAAAATATGACCCAAATAAAAATAAAAAATTAAAAATGAAAAATAAAAAAATAAAAATGAGAATAAAATTTAAGAAAAATTTTCAATGTGTCTTTCATCACCATAAGATACATTATATTTTAGGTATAGTGACACTATCTTCTATATTTTCACCCAGTGTCTTTTTTTGGTTTATTTTCAAAGATGCTTTAGGTTACAGGAAAACCCCATAGAAAATATAATAGATTCCCCTATATTCCAACCCCTCCCCTTCTCACATTTTCCCTTATTGATAACATCTTACATTAGTATGTTGTTAAAACTGATGAACAAATATTGAAGCATTGCTATTAACCATAGTCAATGATTTACATTATGGATTATATTTTGCACTATACACATTTATAATTTTATACAAAAGTATAATGGCCTGGATCTGTCAATGACAGATCATACAGAACAATTCCAATGACCTAAAAATGCCCTATGTTACATGTATTCTATTCTTCCCTCCCCCTTTCCTCAGAACCTATGGCAACCACTACATTTCAATTTTTGAAGAATAAGGATCATATTTACAGGCATTAATGGTTAGGGGTTGACTTATTCGTCTGTTTTCTTTTATGAGGCACTGCCTATGTTCTTGAGAGTTCTGTGCCCCTCTAACTGAGAACATAGCAGGACTCCTCAGGATGGGAGTTAAGTATTTTCTTATTTATTGTGTGGGTCTCCACTCACTG